>PVIU01003122.1:47076-153101 GCA_004026605.1 Ondatra zibethicus | reverse complement strand
CAGCAATACCAAATCCAGAAAACCCACAAACACATGGAAATTAAACAGTGCTCATCTGAATCATCAATGGGTCAAGGAAGAAATAAAAGGGGAAATTAAAGACTTCCTAAAATTCAATGAAAATGACCACACAACATACCCAAATTTATGGGACACAATGAAAGCAGTGTTAAGAGGCAAGTTCATAGCACTAAATGCCCACATAAAGAAGCTAGAAAAATCCCACATTACTGAATTAACAGAACAATTGAAAACTTTAGAACAAAAAGAAGCAAACTCACCTAAGAGAACTAAACAGCAGGAAATAATCAAACTGAGAGCTGAAATCAACAAAATAGAAACAGAGAAAACAATACAAAGAATCAATGAGACAAAGAGTTGGTTCTTAGAGAAAATCAACGAAATAGACAAACCTTTATTCAAACCAACCAAAAGGCAGAGAGAGAATATCCAAATTAACAAAATCAGAAATGAAAAGGGGGACGTAACAACAGACACGGAGGAAATACAGAGGATCATCAGGTCATATTTTGAAAACCTGTACTCCACAAAATTGGAAAACTTAAAGGAAATAGACAACTTTCTGGATAAATATCACTTACCAAAATTAAATCAAGACCAGATAAGCAAATTAAACAGACCTATAACTGCTGAAGAAATAGAAACAGGCATCAAAAGTCTCCCAAACAAAAAAAGCCCAGGACCAGATGGTTTCAGCTCAGAATTCTACAAGACTTTCAAAGAGGAACCAATACCTATAGTCCTCAAATTATGCCACACAATAGAAACAGAGGGAATATTGCCAAACTTTTTATGAGGCTACAATTACCCTGATACCCAAACCACAGAAAGACAATACTAAGAAAGAAAATTACAGACCAATCTCACTCATGAACATTGATGTAAAAATACTAAATAAAATACTAGCAAATAAAATCCAAGAACACATCAGAACCATCATCCACCATGACCAAGTCGGCTTCATCCCACAGATGCAGGGATGGTTCAACATACGAAAATCTGTCAGCATAATCCACCATATAAACAAGCTGAAAAATAAAAACCACATGATCATCTCATTAGATGCCGTAAAAGCATTTGACAAAATACAACATCCCTTCATGATAAAAGTCTTGGAGAGAGCAGAGATACAAGGAACATACCTAAACATAATTAAGGCAATATACAGCAAGCCAACAGCCAACATCAAACTAAATGGAGAGAAACTCCCAGCGATTCCACTGAAATCAGGAACAAGACAAGGTTGTCCACTCTCTACATACCTATTCAATATAGTTCTTGAGGTCCTAGCAAGAGCAGTAAGACACCAAAGGGAGATCAAGAGGATACAATTTGGAAAAGAAGAAGTCAAACTCTGTTTGCTGATGATATGATAGTTTATATAAGTGATCCCAAAAATTCTACCAAGGAACTTCTACAACTCATAAACACATTCAGCAGTGTAGCAGGATACAAGATTAACTCAAAAAAATCAGTAGCCCTCCTGTACACAGATGATAAAAGGGCTGAGGAAGAAATCAGAGATTCAACACCCTTCACAATAGCCACAAATGGCATAAAATACCTCGGGGTAACTCTAAGCAAAGAAGTGGAAGACTTGTATGACAAGAACTTTAAATCTTTGAAGAAAGAAATTGAAGAAGACACCAGAAAATGGAAAGACCTCCCATGCTCTTGGGTAGGCAGAATTAATATAGTAAAAATGGCAATCCTACCGAAAGCAATCTATAGATTCAACGCAATGCCCATCAAAATCCCTACAAAATTTTTCAAGGATTTGAAAGAACGGTACTCAATTTCATTTGGAAAAGCAAAAAACTCAGATAGCCAAAACAATCCTGTGCAATAATAGAACTTCTGGAGGCATCACAATTCCTGACTTCAAACTCTACTATAGAGCTACAGTACTGAAAACAGCCTGGTATTGGCATAAGAACAGACAGGAGGACCAATGGAACCGAATAGAAGACCCAGATATCAATCCACACATCTTCGAACACCTGATATTTGATAAAGAAGCAAAAAATATCAAATGGAAAAAAGAAAGCATATTCAACAAGTGGTGCTGGCATAACTGGGTATCAACATGTAGAAAAATGAAAATAGACCCATGTCTATCACCATGTACAAAACTCAAATCCAAATGGATCAAAGACCTCAACATAAAGCCAGCCACACTGAACCTTATAGAAGAGAAAGTGGGAAGTACACTTGAACGCATTGGCACAGGGAACCACTTCCTAAACAGAACCCCAGCAGCACAGACACTGAGAGAAACAATTAAAAAATGGGACCTCCTGAAACTGAAAAGCTTTTGTAAAGCAAAAGACATGGTCAACAAGACAAAACGATGGCCTACAGAATGGGAAAAGATCTTCACTAATCCCACATCAGACAGAGGTCTGATCTCCAAAATATACAAAGAACTCAAGAAATTGGACACCAAAAGATCACGTAATCCAATAAAAAAATGGAGTACAGACCTAAACAGAGAACTCTCAACAGAGGAATCTAAAATGGCTGAAAGACACTTAAGGAAATGTTCAACATCCTTAGTCATTAGAGAAATGCAAATCAAAACAACTCTGAGATTCCATCTTACACCTGTAAGAATGGCCAAGTTCAAAAACACTGATGACAACTTATGCTGGAGAGGTTGTGGGGAAAAGGGAACACTTCTGCATTGCTGGTGGGAATGCAAGCTGGTAAAACCCTTATGGATGTCAGTGTGGCTATTTCTCAAAAAATTAGGATATAAACTTCCTCAAGACCCAGTAATACCACTTTTGGGTATATATCCAAAGGATACTCAATCATGCCACAAGGACATGTGTTCAACTATGTTCATAGCAGCTTTGTTTGTCATAGCCAGAAACTGGAAACAACCTAAATGCCCCTCGATCGAAGAATGGATGAAAAAAAAGTGGTACATTTACACAATGGAGTACTACACAGCAGAAAAAAATAACAACAGCTTGAATTTTGCAGGAAAATCGATGGAATTAGAAAGCATTATTTTGAGTGAGGTAAACCAGACACAGAAAGATAACTATCACATGTACTCACTCATAGGCGGTTTTTAAACAAAAACAAAGAAAACCAGCCTACAAACCACAATCCCAGAGAACCAAGACAACAATATGGACACTAAGAGAGACTTACATAGATCTCATCTACATGGGAAGTAGAAAGTATAAGAAGACAAGATCTCCTAAATAAATTGGGAGCATAGGGACTCTGTGGGAGGGCTGAAGTAGGGAGGGGAGAGGCAGGGAGGGGAGCAGAGAAAAATGTAGAGCTCAATAAATATCATGGAAAAAAAGAATATTATGTATTGGTTTAAAGATAATTGACATGAGACAGTGGAATGAATAACAAATAATAATGTAGGCTGTAAATATGGCTCAGAGGTTAAGAGCATTTGTTCTTGTATAGGACCTGGATTTGATTCCCAGCACCCACATGGCAATTCACAGCCATCTGCAACTCTAGTTCCAGAGATAACCTCACCTGATCTCAGTAACCAGGCAAGCATGTGGTACACATACATATATGCAACCAAAACACTAATAAAATACAATAAATAAATAATACACCTAGCTGAGCTTTGTGGAAACCCCCTCCCTTTTTTGTGTGTGTGGTTTTTTTGATACAGGGTTTCTCTGTTTAGCTTTAGTGCCTGTCCTGGAACTAGCTCTTGTAGACCAGGCTGGCCTCAAGCTCACAGAGATCCTCCTGCCTCTGCCTCCCAAGTGCTGGGATTAAAGTTGTATGCCACCACCACCCAGCAGTGGAACCCATCTTTAATCCCAACACTTAGAAGGCAGAAGCAGGTGGATCTTGAAGTTTTAAACCCTGTCTTGGGGGAAAAGAAAAAGTTTGAGGCCAGTTTGAACTATATACCCTGTCTTAAAAAAATTCTTTTTTCTTGGGGCTGGAGAGATGGCTCAGTGGTGAAGAGCACTGGCTGCTCTTCCAGAGGTCCTGAGTTCAATTCCCAGTAACCACATGGTGGCTCGCAGCCATCTATAATGAGATCTGATGCCCTCTTCTGGCCGCAGGCATACATGGAAGGAATGTTGTGTACATAATAAATAAATAAATCTTTAATTCTTTTTTCTTAAAGCTTTGTGTGTATGGTATTGGAAATCAAACCCAGTCTTGTACCTGTTAGACAAGTGCTTTACCACCAAGCCATATCCCAGCCCAACAAATATATTTTTAGATGAGAAAAAAAACAAGCCAGGGCTTGAATTAGCACATGAAGTCCTATACAGTTGCTAGGTTAAAAACAACATTCCACAGTGACATGGATTTGTTTCTTTTTTTTAAAATATTTATTTATTTATTATGTATACAATAATCTGTGTGTATGCCTGCAGGCCAGAAGAGGGCACCAGACCTCATTACAGATGGTTGTGAGCCACCATGTGGTTCCTGGGAATTGAACTCAGGACCTTTGGAAGAGCAGGCAATGCTCTTAACCACTGAGCCATCTCTCCAGCCTGGATTTAGTTCTTTCTCCTCCATTACAAGTCAGTTTTAAAATTCTAACTACAAAGAGGTCCCTTGCATCCACACGTCCCCTGGAGGGCAGCAAGAGTCTCAGTTACTGGCACAACCCTCTATAGAATGGAGGGCCATTTCCAGCAGGAGTTGGCATGTGTTAAAACAAAGCCCAACTCTGAGGACTACCAAGTTTGAGGTGTAATGAAGGCAGATCCTAAGATCATCTGGAGACTTCTTCCAAGGATTAGAGCACAGTTCTTTTATTTATTTTTGTTTGTTTGTTTATTTGTGCTGTGGATTAAACCTCAAACCTCACCCATGCTAACAGTGCCAAAGAACATACAAAGAATAGTAAATGCTTCCATGAAGCCCAATTACTTTATCCTAGTCATTGCCAGGCAGGAGTGACTGCTGAATATTCCCTGCTAAATCCCAATTAAAATCTTCCTGCTGCTCCATTTGCTTACTTTTCTTTCTTTCTTTCTTTCTTTCTTTCTTTCTTTCTTTCTTTCTTTCTTTCTTTCTTTCTCTTTTTCTTTCTTTCTTTTGGTCATGACTAGAGTGACCAAAAGATTCTAGACTCCCTCTCACACAGAGAGTGTCAGCAAAGTCACTTAGGCCTGTAACTTCCTGAGGACCCTTATGTAAGAATCTAAAGACTGTACCCCAAATCCTGCCACTTGCATGTTATATGTGGCTAAATAAATAACCAGAGCATCCACCTTCAGCAGCAACCAACTTGCACGCCACTTACCAGTGAGTCAGCCCAGGAAGAATGTCATCCCAGAAGGTAAAAACAGTTCCCTGGGAGGCTCTAGAAGAAGGAAGGGCTTCTGGGCCCTGGTTCAACCCTAGACCAGCACTGTGAGGTACTGAACATCTGCGTGAGCCAGGCCCTCAGCGGAGGCCCAGCAAGAGAGTCAGGTGAGGCAAGCACATCCTGTCTGGACATGCAGCCAATTGAAGAGTGGTGAGTGAACCACCAGAAATGGGAGCTCCTGCCTTGAGAGGGCAGAAGGCCCCAGTAGCAGCTCTGAGGTTTATGCTGTCACCTGCAGGTCACAGCGCAGCAGTGCTTAGGTCTCGGAGCCCCCCTTCTCACACTGCAAGACCGCATATGTACAAGTGCAAAACCAGTCCCTCTAAGTGGCTCTCTTGGGGAAGCTTCCTTAAATGAGGCAAGTGTTGGGTCTTCAGCTCCCAAAGAGCAGACTGCCCTCCTCCTGGGATCCATGACAAGCTCAAAAACAAAAAAATCCTTCAACCTGCAAAAAGAGCTCACAACCACACATAGCAGTGAGCTTCTGTATGTGCTGCAGCTGACTTCTCTCGGTAACATGGGTGGCACTTGCAGATCAGCCTAGCCTGCCTGGCCCCAGGGTCACCACAAGTTTCACAGCCCAGCACCATCCCCCACACTTGAGAAGAATCACTGCAGCAGCGGCTGTATTACTCACTGGCATCGAGCACAGACTACCATATTTGTCTCTGTGGCTGTGCCAAGACTTCAGCCACACTATATTTCCGAGCACAGGCTGTTCTCCTTATAGTTCCCATACTGCCTAGCTGTAACCTTATCCACAAGAGAGCTGGACTTGTCCTTCAAACAACAGGGTGATGGTAATATGCCCTTAGATGTGCCCAAGCACCTTAACAGTCACACTTCTGAGTCCCCTGGCATCCCACTCACCTCATCCAGCTGTCTCTTCGTCTCTTCTTCCATCCTCCGAATGTCATCCATAGTCAGATCAACCCATTTATCGAGCCAGCAGAACAGCTGCCTGTGAAAGTTTGTAAACAGACGCTTCTCTTGCTATATAAAAGGAGGGAAGTGAGTAAGAACCCAGAAGGTAAAAGCTCCTGCTACAGTTCCCCCCTCAGGGGATTCACTAACACCCACAGTTTAATGGGGTAGAGGGTAGGAGTGATGGCTGGCTGCCTTATCTGGATCAGACCCAGTAAGTGGCCTTTGCCTTCCTGTTTCTGGCAGGTAAGTGTTACAGTAAGGATGGCTGACTACCTTCCAGTTAAGTCCTTGGGCCAAGCCAAGGCTCCTAACAACAGCATTTCCCACTGTCCCTAGTCTCTAACGCTTGGTTATAACAGTCAGCCGCTATGAGATGTGATTCAAAAGTGTGGCTCTAACACATGTGAGAATTAAAAGGCTTAGGTCTGTCCAGTTCTGTAATTAAGGACACTGTGCCTCTTGGCTCACAGTGTGTCTTGCCTTTTGGCATCAAGAAAAGGGAAATGAGCTCTGTTTGTAGTTCAACCGCAGCAAATCCTTTCCTGTTTCCTTCTTTCACCTCAGTTTCTTTTCTGGTCACATGTGATGCCCGGAGATGGACAGCATTAAACTGCAGGACAGTATGTGCAAGGGAAAGGAAGGGACCAGCAAAGAGAACCAAAGATCCTAATGCAGCAACTGAGGAGACAGGTCACAGTTACTGGGACGAACTGCTCTTCCCAACACACACAGACACAGACACATGGAAAGGCCCCATCCTGCATACTTACCTTATGTATAAAGTTTTCCACTTTGTTCTGCAAGCCCCACCACTTGAACTTGACAGTAACCAGTTTGTATGCACACATATATGGGCAGTCTTTCTGATTTACAAGTTCTTGCTGCATTAAAAAAATACCCAGAGGCAGGCAGGTAACTAGAAAGAAAGACCCCAGGCTGTCTGAATCCCACTCACACCCTCCTCCAAGAGGAGGGGCCCACCCACAGCATGCCTGGCCCCCTGGTGGTTAAGGGTGTGAACTATACCTTCCAATTTGGGCCCAAAGGTCCTCGTCCTGTTTTGGCAGATTTAAATTTTGCTGGGTCTTCTTCCGCCTTGTAATCCTGAGGATAGTGGAAATGGGGTTGGAAGAGAGAGAGAGTGTGAAGGGAAAAGGAAGAGCAAATTTTTCATTAAAGAGCATTTCATACCAGTTCTTTTTGGTTTGTTTTCTTTGAGACAGGGTCTCTCTATGTAGCCCTGGCTGGTCTGCACCAACTAATTAGACCAAGCTGACTTGGAACATACAGATATCCGCCTGCCTCTGCTACTATACCCAACTATAGCAGTTGTTGAAGTTGCCAGTATACTCTGAGTATGGAAGTGTTATAGACAAGATATAGAACTGTGCTGTGCATAGTTCTATGTCACTGACACAAACTAAAGTCATCTGAGAGGAGGTAACATCAATTAAGAAAATGCCTCCAAGCCGGGTGGTGGCCTTTAATCCCAGCACTAGGGAGGCAGAGGCAGGCAGATCTCTGTGAGTCTAAGGCCAGCCTGGTCTACAGAGCTAATTTCAGGACAGCCAAGGCTACATAGAGAAACCCTGTCTCGAAAAACAAAAACAAAAAAGGAAGGAAGGAAGGAAAAGAAAAAGAAAGCCTCTACAAGATAGGGCTATATAGACAAGTCTAATTAGTGACTGATGGGGAGGGCCCAGCCCCTTGTGGACGGTGTCATCCCTGAGCTGGTGGGCCTGGGTTCTGTAAGAAAGCAGGCTGAGCAAGCTATAAGGAGCATGGCAGTAAGCAGCACACTCCATGACCTCCACATCAGCTCCTGCCTCTGGGTTCCTGCTCTGTCTGAGTTCCTGTCCTGACTTCCTTAATGATAAAGAGTGATATAGAAGTGTAAATCAAATAAATAAACTCTTTTCTCCCCACATTGCTTTGGTCATGGTGCTCCAACACAGCAATAACTAAGACTGTTTACGTTTGCCTCAGAGTAGAGGTCTGGGTGATTTTCTCTGCCAGGATTTGTTTGTAACTCTGTCAGATTCAAAGTGTCAGCAGACTGTCTGATCAAGCATGGTGTTAAAGACAGAGATTTTTCAACTTAAGTGAGCATCCAACTTTCTAGGGAAGACTTTCAAAACACAAATTTCTGGGTCATATTACCTAAACCTCAGAGACTTAGAATATCTTCAGTTAAGGACAACATGGATTTTTCTTTTTAAAATTTATTTTATTGGGGGCTGGAGAGATGGCTCTGCGGTTAAGAGTACTGACTGCTCTTCCAGGGAACTTGGGTTCAATTCTAGCACCCACATTGCAGCTAACAACTGTCTGTAACTCCAAGATCTGAACCTTGGCAGAGATATACATGTAGGCAAAAAAAAAAAAAAAAAAAAAAAAAAATTATCTGCTGGGTGGTGGCGCATGCCTGTGATCCCAGTACTCAGAAAGCAGAGGTAGGTGGATCTCTGTGAGTTCCAGGGCAGCTAGGCCTGTTATACAAAGAAACCCTGTCTCAAAAAACAAAGAAATAAAAACAAAAAATTATTATGTATACAATATTCTGTCTGTGTATATCCCTGAAGGCCAGAAGAAGGCACCATATCTCATTACAGATGGTTGTGAGCCACCATGTGGTTGCTGGGAATTGAACTCAGGACCTTTGGAAGAGCAAGCAGTGCTCTTAACCGCTGAGCCATCTCTCCAGCCCCCCAAAATTATTTTATTTGAAGCTAGAGAAGAGTGTTTGATCCTTTGGAACTGGAATTACAGAATTACAGGTCTTTTGCAAGAGCAATAGGCACATTTAATCACTAAGCCATATCTCTATCCTTCTACTTTTTAAATTCTTTTTTAAAAAATTTATTTTTATTTTATGTGCATTGGTTTTTAGCCATGGGTGTCTGGTCCCCTGGAACTGGAGTTACAGACAGTTGTGAGCTGCCATGTGGGTGCTGGGAATTGAACCCACGTCATCTAGAAGAGCAGTCAGTTCTCTTAACTGCTGAGGCATCTCTCCAGCACTTAAATTTTTTTTTTTACATTTACTTATTTGTGAGTGTGTGTATTTACATGTTTCTGTGTACATGTGTGTGTACTCACAGACACTTGGCAGCTCACGTGTGGAGGAAGGCAGAGGACAGCTTTCAAGAGATGGTTTTTCTTCTTACTACATAGGTCCCAGAGACCGAACTCAGGTCCTCGGGCTCAAGTGAATTCACCTGCTGAGCCATCCTGACAGCCTGGGCTTTTCTTTTATACTGTAGCCCAAGATGATCTTGAACTTGTAGCAATCTTCCTGCCTCAGCTTTCTAAGTACTGGGATTAGCAGCATGAGCCACCATACCTTGTGATTTTTCTTTTTAAACATTTCAGGTGGCTGGACACAGTGGCAAATGTCTGTAATCCCAGCACCTAGGATGTGGGGGCAGGAGGATCCTTGGCTATATAAAGAATTCAAGGCACACCAGGGCTACATGAGATAATGTTTCAAGTAACTAAGTAAAATCAATAAATCTCTTCAGATGATTCTAACCCAGCCAGAGCTGAGAACAACTAGTCGTCATCTTAAAATCTCCTAGCTTACATCTCCTGGTTTGTTTCAGTAGAATCAATGTTCACATTGATACTTCTTCAAGAAGCCCACACCCCTTCACGCAGGCATGCATTACTTTCTTCTCAAGGGTCTATCTTTCTCTTAGTCCCTGTAGTTAAAAACTATATTAATAACTCTAACTCTGCTTCATGCAATAAAACCTTTAACACAATGATAAGATGGAGTGGCAGGTAAAGGCACTTGCTGGTGGCCAGGTCTAACTAAGTTTCATCCTGGGATTACTCAGTGAAGGGAGAGAACTGGCTCTAGAAGTTGCCCTCTGACTTCCACACGCCTGCTGTGGTATATGGATGCCAATACATAATACACAAACAATAAGTAAATAATGAGTAAGTAAATGATCAAAAATAAATTTAAAAATAAAAAGTAATTACTGGAAGTGTCCAATGTTTAGAATGCACCCTCTTGTGTAAGACTGGGCAGGCTTCATTTACTGATATCTGTACATCTATCTATCCATTCATCTACCTAGTTTGAATTTTCTTGTTGTTGTTGTTTATTTGTTTTTTTTCGAGACAGGGTTTCTCTAATGTAACTCCAGCTGTCCTGGAACTCGCACTGTAGACCATGCTGGCTTCCAGCTCACAGAGCTCCACCGCCTCCTGAGTGCTAGGATTAAAAGTGTGCACCACCACCTTTGGCCTCTAGTTTTGGATTTTGTTTTAGAGGCAGGACCCAATGTAACCCAGACTGGCTCCAAGCTCTCTGCATAGCTGAGGATGACCTTTAACTCCTGAGCTTCCTTCTGCCCCTTCCCGAATGACAAATAGGAATTACAGATGTGAACCCACCAACCTAGACTTATTTATCTATTTTTTTAGATTTATTTATTTTATTTTTAAATGTATGAGTGTTTGCCTGAATGAATGTATATGTACCACATGTGTGGCCTGTAGTCCACAGAGATCAAACCACCTCAAACTGGAGCTACAGATGATTGTAAGTCACCATGTTGCTGGCCCCAGAAACTTAAGTGTATGTTTGTGTGTGTGTGTGTATGAGAGTTTTACTTGCAGGCATGTATGTGCACTATGGGCATGCAGTGCCCATAGCAGTCAAACCCAGGTCCTCTGAAGCCTCTTAAGCCCTGAGCTACCTCTTTGGTTCCATGGCCTGGGGAACTCTTAACATTGACTTTAGAAATAGTCATGTCGGGAAATTTAGTGAGACCCAGCGTTAGCTGGGCAGTGGTGGCACAGCCTTTAATACCAGCACTCAGGATGCAGAGGCCAGCCTGGTCTACAGAATGAATTCCAGGACAGCCAAGGCTACATAGCAAAATCCTGTTTTGACAAACTAAAAATAAATAAACAAACAAATAAACAAAACTGTTACCAACTTTAACCCCAGCACTTGGGAGGCAGAGGCAAGTCTCTGAGTTCTAGGCCTGCCAAGACAACAAAGGAAGAGCGCTGGGCATGTAGTTGAGTGCAGAGTGTTTCTCTAGCATGTGGGAGGCCCTGGGATTACCCAGCAGTACCATAAAAATGCAACAACAACAAATAAACGAATGATGCACACTAGAGAATGTTCTTCTGAGCCTAGCTGGGTGAGGTTCCCTGATCTCTAACACTTGCAAGACACCCTAAGTCTCTTAAGGAGCCCACCTTGCTAAGTACTTGGCTTCGATCAGCAATGTCTATATAAATAGCTTCCACATGTTTCCATGTCTCAGGCTCCAGTTTATGCACCTGCAAGAAAATGAGAGACCACTTGTTATGCATGTATAGTTCTGTTAGAGACAAGCATCCTTTACCTGAAACAGACAGCTAGAACTAGATCTTCCCATGCCATTGGTGGGACATTCCTACTAGTAAAGAATTACACAAGGGTTAAACACCTAAAATCTGAAAATCCAAAATAATCCAAAATCTAAAGCTCCCTGAGTGAGCTGCCATGTTGCCATGTTGTGGCAACAAGTAGAAAATTCTACACCTGATCTCATATGATGGGTTACAGTGAAATATAAACAGGCTAAAATGTGCAAAATACCTTCAAGCTACATATATAAAGTATATATAAAACACAAATGAATTTTGTCTTTATATTTGGGTCCCTCTCCCAATATATCTTGGTATTTCCATACATTCCTATGCAAACATTCCAAAATGTAAAGTCTGAAATACTTCTGGTCCTGAGCATTTCAGATAAGGACCACTTAACCTCAAAGTTGGTTCAGTTATTCAAAGGGGCTAGATACTGGACAGCAACAGGACCTGTCTCTAGACTAAGTTCACTCCAGCAGGCTCCGCCAAGTACCTGCCCTGTTCCCACTGCAGCCTGGGTGAGGACTAAACCACCCAGGACTTGTTGCCTTTTCACAAATTCAATGTACAAAATGTTACTCTAAAGAGTAACACTTCCTCTGCCCCATCCCCCAAGCCAGACTCCAACTCCAGGAACAGACAATACAGTATATGGGCAGATTTTCCTTTTATACCAACAGTGGCACAAATATATACACGTTTCATATCTGCTCTTTTTAGGTTTACTTAATTTTCATTCATATGTATATGTTTGTCTGTGTATCTGTAATATGGGTGTGTGTGGGAGCCATCAGAGGCCAGAAGGAGGTGCTGAATCCCTTCTTAGCTGGAGATACAGGGGTTGCAAGCAACCCAGTATGGGTACATGGAGCAGAACTCAGGTACTGTGGAGAGCAGCAAGAGCTCTTAAGCACTGAGCCATCTCTGCAGCTCCATATCTCGTCTTTTCAGATACGGTCTCACAGCTAGCCCTGACTACAGTGAAACTCACTCTGTAGACCAGGCTGGCCTCAAACTCAGAGATCTGTCTATCTCTGCCTCCTGAGTGCTGAGATTAAAGGCATTTGCCACCATGTCCAGCCATATCTTTTTTTTTCTTTCTTTTTCAAATTTAAAAAAAATATTTATTTATTATGTATACAATATTGTGTCTGCGTGTATACCTGCAGGCCAGAAGAAGGCACCATATCTCATTACAGATGGTTGTGAGCCACCATGTGGTTTGCTGGAAATTGAACTCAGGACCTTTGGAAGAGCAGGCAATACTCTTAACCACTGAGCCATCTCTCCAGCCCCTCTTTTTCAAATTTTTGAACATACTCATTCCCCAACTCCTGTTACCACTCTTTGCACCCTCCCATCCCTTCCCACCCAACTTTGAGATCATTTCTTCTTTCTTCATCCAGTCCAGTTTGTTGACTACTCTTGAGGGTGGGAGCCTGCCCTACTATCTGGTCAACCTACCATGGGTCACATCTTTAAAGAAAATTGGCGGGGTAATGATGACACATGCCTTTAATCCCAGCACGCAGGAAGCAGAGGCAGGTGGATCTCTGTGAGTTCAAGGCCAACCTGGCCTACAGAGCAACTTCCAAGACAGCAAAGACTACACAGAAAACCCTGTCTCAAAAAACAAAAAAAAAAAAAGAAAGAAAGAAAAAAAGAAAACTGATTCCTCATGATGGTTATTCTTGGCTGTCTACTTGATTACACCTTGAATTAACTAAAACCCAAATAGCTGGGCACACCTGTGAGGGATTTTCTTTAATTAAATAATTTGAAGTGGGAAGATCCACACCTTCTGGCGGTAATCTATCTAAAGGACATGGAAGAAGTAAGCTCCTGCTCTTTGCCTGCTTGCCCACACTCCTTCACTGGCATTAGAGCCTATTCTTCAGGATTCCAAGGCATACTGAAGACGAGCTGAGATCCAGCCCTGTGGACTGAACGACTACTGGATTCTTCAGCCGTCATTTGGTAGACAGACATTGCTGGCCTAGTGAGCCATTCTAAACACCTCCCCCCCCCCCCCCCCGCTTCTTCCCAGTTCCGTTCCTCTAGAGAACCCTGACTACCAGTGCTCTCCCTGCTCAGTAGCAATCAAAATGCCAATAGCTCCTCACTACGTGGAGGGCAGATACACATAGCCCTAACTGTCCTAGAACTCTCTCTGTAGACCAGGCTGGCCTCAAATTCAGAGATCTGTCTTCTTGTGTACTGGAATTAAAGGCAGACCCCCTCATTCCTACCTAGTGGTGGGAGTTTTGTGCCTCCCTCTATAATGGGATTTTGTCTGGTTAGAGCTTTCACAGGTCTTGTGTATACTGTCAAAATTGATGAGTTTGCCGGGTGGTAGTGGCGCACGCCTTTAATCCCAGCACTCGGAAGGCAGAGGCAGGCGGATCTCTTGAGTTCGAGACCAGCCTGGTCTACAAGAACTAGTTCCAGGACTGGCTCCAAAGCTGCAGAGAAACCCTGTCTCAAAAAACCAAAAAAAATTGATGCGTTCGTATGTGCATCTACCCTCCAGTGTCTGGAAAACACTGATGTTATCAGCCACTTTCGGCTCTTACAGTCTTTCTATCCATTCTTTGGTCAAGACCACTGAGCCTTGCAGGGAGGGTTGCAAAGATTCCACTTAGGGCCAAACACTTTGCAGTCTTATTCTCTGCACACTGACTAGTTGGGGTCTCTGTGTTAACTGGCAGCTACGAAGAGAAGCTCCTCTGAAGAGGGTTGAGAGATGCTTTGATCTACAGGTATACAAGTAAGTCATCACTATGTCCATTTAGTGGAGTAAAAATACTAGGTTCTCCCAGGGCCTGGGACATGACCAGTCATTGGTTCTAACCTTTAGTATCCTGTTTTATATACTGAACAATATATGCAGGATTGTTTTCATCAATTCCTTTTCCATTTTCATTTTGGAACAGAATCATTCTGCAGCCCTGACAGTCCTGGAACTTACTCTGTAGACCACACTGACCTCAAATTTACAAGATTCACCTGCCCCTTCCTCCAGAGTGCTGGGATTGTTCACCACCACACCTGGCTTCCTCTGCTTTTTTTTATTTTGTTGTTTTTCAAGACAGAGTTTCTCTGTGTAGCCCTGGCTGTCCTAGAACTTGCTCTGTAGACCAGACTGGTCTCAAATTCACAGAGATCCGCCTGCCTCTGCCTCTGCCTCCCAAGTGCTGGGATTAAAGGCATGCGGCAACCACCACCCAGCTCCCTCAGTTTTTTAATGGCTGCATAGTATGCCACTGTTTGGCTGCTCAATTTATTGGTGTCCCACTGATAGGGTCTTACATTGTTTTAAATTTGTGCTGAATCTCCGTGTATGCGTTACTTCACATGTGAAAACATAGTCTCACACACGCCTAGGTGTAGGGTTCTAAATTTAAGGGAACAGGAGTACACTTTAAATTTGGAGAAGTACCGCTTTGTTTATTTGTTTGTTCATTATTTGGCTTTTCATGACAGGGTTTCTCTGTGTAACAGCCCTGGCTGTCTTGAAACTTGCTTTGTAGACCAGGCCTGCCTCTGCTTCCCAAGTGGAGTGCTGGGATTAAAGTGCGGGCACAATTAATGATGTTTTAAAAACACTGTTTCTGGGTATCCGAAACTGCATTTTAGACTAATCCCAGCTCTATAAGAAAGCCTAACAAAGAATCTTAGAAATGACATTTTGCAAATCGATGACAGGAAACTGTATTGTAGGACAGTCTGGAGAAGTGTTCCTAGCCAGGCAGAAGAGAATTGCAGAGAAGAGCCTGGGGCAGGGAGCCAAAGGCTACAGGGCAGAGCCTAAGAGATCCACCAAGGATCTGGACCCTGGGGCTCGAGAGGTGATACTTACATTCTCCTGAGTGCCAAGATCCGGCTTGTGCCAGGTTTCAATTTTAATCAGAAAGTCTTCCTTCATGTACTCATTCTGAAAGAGGGAACAAATAACTTAGTTACCAACAATGTTGGCATTGGGGGGGGTCACCACCTCCCATTACTGGGGATCCCACAAGCCTGTAGCTATGAGATTCCAGCTGACCTGACAACAGCTGCCACGCCTGGGTGGTCCCAGGACTGTCTGTTCATACATATGATCACCTGAGTTTCCAAAAAAGCTTAGGTGACTTGGCTGAGGCTACAGAGCTATCTATCACACAGTGAGGTCAAAAGTCCCATTTCACAGAGTTTAGAATTCAGTATTTAAGCAATCTTCCATTTTACCTTATGCACAGCATGCAAATGTAACCAGTAGCCTAAAGTCTCCTAGCTGTGGAAGTCTTCATGCTGGCCTTCCTGCATCAAGCCCTTTGTTGAGGCCAGCCCTCCACACTAATTTTGTCCCCTTCCCTTGGTGCCTTTAAAAAATTGTTAACACCTGTTTAAAAAACATTTAGTAAAAGGAGTTACATGAAGGAGGAAAAGAGCCCATTGTTCCCTGATAGGGATTAGGTCTGCAGCAGGGATGTGAATTTGAGGAATTATGCTGAAGAGGGGGGGCTTGGGGGACAAGGGGCTGGTTCTAAAAGAGCAAGCTTGGTGATGTCACAACGTTGCCAATGGTCAGTGCTCAGTGGGGTCAAAGGATGCTAAAATGGGATAGGGATGTCACATTCAGGCTGGCTGTACAGCACTGGGTAGGCATGACCCAAGGGAACAAGGGAGAGCCTCAACTAATTCTGAACCTCTGAGATCAAGAGTCAGGTCTTACCTGGCAAACCCACGAGTCAATGCAGCTAAAGCATGGACTGGCAAGATCCTCATTAGGACTGAAACACTTGAGCAAAGGGAGCCCCAGCATCACCCGAGGGGAACAAGAGAAGAGCCAGAACATCTAGTGCAGGTACACCTTTATTTCTCCTTTATTATAAATCATCTAGAACTCCAGTCCTTCTACCCCCACCCTGCTGGATATACTTACTGTAATCACTGTTCCACGGCAAGGACATGGAAAAAAGAAAGAAAAAAAGAAGGTTAATTTAAAAAAAAAAAAAGAAGAAGATTAATAAAGATGAACCGACTATGAAGAGTAAAGACTTCTCCACTCCCCATGGGTTCCCCATAGTGACCTCTAGGCCCCCAGCTTGCAATAGGAAAGCCTCAGTGCATCAACCTCCCCCTCCCCAAATTCATTCAAAGTCCCAAGGAACCAAATTTGGGATTTAATTAAGATGACACCCATATGGGCTTCTTAGGATTCTCTCTGACAGAACAAGGGATGGTCTCTGATCAGCTGAGACCATGAGGCCCAATCAGTCTCCCAGGAGAGAATCACTCGGGTGCCCCTGCCTCCTAGGGAACACAGAGCAGGGTCTTTTGAGCCAGGTTATCTTTTAATGGTGGCACCCTTCCTCACACTGTAACCAAACCTCACATGCTCTATAGTTCTGCCACTGTAATGCGATCCCTTGAAAAGCACAGGTCAATTATTTATCAGAGAAAATGACTGCAGCTTCCATGTCACTGGGGAAGAGCCCAGCTCTCCTCCTGACGACAGTTCAGTTCATTCTGTACCTTACCTCGTGTGCTATCCCAATTTCTGGTAATGCATACTGCTGTTTTTGGAGTATACAGAGGGCCAACAAACTCCATCACTCCAAAACCAAACAAAACAGCGAACAAAAAGGTAAAACACTCGTGCAAAGGAATTGGGAAGCTGGCAGCATGAGGGCTGGAAGTCACCATGTGCACAGAGCCTTAAAGAATGTCAGTAATTTCCCTGAGCCCAACCAAAGGCACAGGAAGCACCAGATTAGGGCTAAACCAGCAATTCCTCTACTAGCATCCTAAGTAAGTCATGTGGGGACAACAGAACTGGTACAAATATGCACCCAAAGATGCCAGTCTGGCAGGGACTCTGTCACACTGTCACAGAGACAGTAGCTTCAGGCTGGCCAGGTGTGACAACCCTGGCCATTAAGCTTCTCCAACCAGCTACCATACTCAGACTCCACATTCTCTAAGACACCCTCTCCTACTCTGCCTCTGTAGGACACAAGAATCTGCTTCCTTAGCCAAGCTGACTGCTTGCCCCGTCACACCGTGTTATCCTAGTTTTAATTTCATTTCCATGTGGAAGATTCCCAAGGGAAAAAGGTCCTGATAAGCAAACAGTATCTAGTTTGAGCCACAATTCTGTATTTCACTGTAACTGCAGAGTCTGATGTTTGAGGTTTTTTAATGTTAGTATGTGAGCCACTGAGAAACAGATCCACTAAATTCTGGAAAAAAAAAAAAGCTCTCAGCTTTTAGTATCAACTCAGGTGACAACTTCCCTCCAGTCCTATCCAGTCCCCCTCACCTTCCAAATGTCTCTGTAGTTGCATCAACTACACAGGAAAATGGGGCTTTCCTAACAAGACTAACAAGCCTAGAGGTTTTTGTTTTTTTTTTTTTTTTTTTTTGAGAAGGGGGTCTTGTTATGTAGCCCAGACTAGCCTTGAAGCTGTGATCCTCCTGCTTCAGCTTCCTGAATGCTGGGTTAAAAGCATTTACCACCATGTCCAGTTTCTTAGTGGGATATCTGCAAGCCTGACTGAGTGGTACTGCCCACTGCTGAGGGAGAAGGCAGGGAGACATATTTCTCCCCTTCCCATGTCCATTATCAGCTTCAGGAGAAAAGAGATGGAAATAAAGTAAGAGAACAGAAAGACTTGACGAATGGAGCTCCTGAATCTGTTTTCATTGCCCAGAATAAGGCTGGAGCCATCCCAAAGGCAAGGGGAGAGATGACTCCACCTCCTTTATCTACCTTTCCTCAAACTTAGATGTATTTAGTCCAAACTAAAATGCTGGCACTAATAATCTCTGTCCCATCAGCCTCCAAGGAGGATCAGAAAAAAGCCCCCTCCTCTGTTCTGTCTCCTATTTCAAAAGAGGAGGTACCCAGATGAACAGGTCTAGGAGTCAGCATGTTCTTCAGTATCGAGTGCATTCTACTAGGAAGTTGGCACTACTAAGAAAGTAGCCCCCATCCACCCACCCACCGCCACTTCTCTTCATGGAAGACTTAGAAATTATATTGTTCTTTCTTTTGTTAAGGATCAATGTGTGAACTAACATTTACTGTGTAGAAAACTTCCATGCCAGCCGCAGCACATTCTCCCAAGCAGACAGTGGCATTCCTCAGTTGGCACAAGCTATGAACCCAGACGTTTGCCTCAAGCCGACTAAGGTTCTTACAACACATGCTCAACGTGACTATTAGACATCAAGTAAAGTCATCTTTGTTCCTATACCAGACACACCCTGCCACACCTCACCATCTTTTTTTCCTTTTTAATTTGCTGTGCTGGAGATCAAATCCAGGGCCTTGGGCTAGGGTAAGCACTTTACTACTGAACTACACCCCCAACTTTGATCTGGGCTTTTGGGGGTGGGTTTATAGAGGAGGAACGGGGACATGAGGGGTTTGGAGTTAATACAGAGTCTTTTTACATAGACCAGGCTGGCCTTAAACTTGCAGAAATCCAGTTGTTTCCCAGATGCTATGATTACAGGATTGTACCCCCACACCTGGCTCTTGCACACTGCTTTTCAAAATTATGAATCCAAGCTTAGCATAGTGCTGCAGGCCTATTATCCAAGCACTTGGAAGGTATAAAGCAAGGAGGATCTGGAGTTCAAGGACAGTACCAAAATTTAAGGCCTGCCCAGGCTACTTAAGATCTTCTTTCAGGACTGGTGAGATGGCTCAGTGGTTAAGAGCACTGGCAGCTCTTAGCTGGGCGGGCGGTGGTGACATACACCTTTAATCCCAGCACTTGGGAGGTGGAGGCAGGTGGATCTCTGTAAGTTTGAGGCCAGCCTGCTCAACAAGAGTTAGTTTCAGGATGGGCTCCAAAGCTACAGAGAAACCCCGGGGGGGGGGGGCACTGGCTGCTCTTTCAGAGGTGCTGAGTTCAATTCCCAGCAACCACATGGTGGCTCGCAACCACATGGTGGCTCACAGCCACCTATAGTGAGATCTGGTGCCCTCTTCTGTCCTGCAGAAACACATGCAGGCAGAAGACTGTATTGATAATAAATAAATCTTTAAAAAAAAAAAAAAAAACAGGGCTGGAGAGATGGCTCAGCGGTTAACAGCATTGCCTGCTCTTCCAAAGGTCCTGAGTTCAATTCCCAGCAACCACATGGTGGCTCACAACCATCTGTAATAAGGCCTGGTGCCCTCTTCTGGCCTGCAGGCATACACACAGACAGAATATTGTATACATAATAAATAAATAAATAAATAAATAAATAAATAAATAAATGAACGAACGAATAAATAAATAAATATTTAAAAAAACCTTCTTTCAAACATGCACACAAACATATACAAACACGCACACACTCAATTCTAAGCACATTTGCATTTTCAGTTACAATAATAAAACTGTCCACAGCCTACATTCCACCATTGATTGTGTATCTCCTGATAAAAGGTACTTGAACTTATATAGGGCCATGGAAGACTGGAGTGGGCAATGACTTCAGTTACTCCCAAAGTCCACAAGATAAGAACACATCTGGGTCACATAAGGATAACAACGCCTATCAGATACAATCTAGGGAATAAACAGAAAACAGCCAGTGAAGCAGTACAGGTGAGCAAAGGCTGGCAGGACCAGAGCCACTTACCTGTACCAACAAATGAAGGCTGGCAGGAGCAAAGAACCTCGATCTTGGAGGGGGGTTCAGTGGACATTTAGGGCTCCCTGGCATGTGAATCAATGCCAGCATAGTCTAAGAAACCTATTCCTAAGCCAGGGTTGTAGCTCGCATCTGTAACCTCACACAAGAGGTTGCTATAAGTTTAAGGCTAACTGGGGCTATACAACAAGTTCTAGGCCGCTGAGCTACAGGCTGAGACCCGGAAAGAGAGAGGGAAAGAAATGGGGGGAGCGATCTCTAGATCGTCTCTCAGACCTCAGAATCTTGGAAAGCTGAGTCCATGCTACTCAGAAGGAATTTCAGAATATGTTCTAGAATAGAAAGTATCTCTACAGAGGCTCCAATCTTTCCTTTCCTTTCTGAAACTCGAGACCAGATAGGATTCGACCCCCCTGCTACATAGTAAACTTCCTATGTAGACCAGGCTGGCTTCAAAAGCACACAGATCCAACTGCCTCTGTCTCATAAGTTCTGGGATTAAAGGCGAGCATCACCAAGTTCAGTGTGTCAGATATTTCTGATCTGTAGTTTATAAAATTCACGGATGCAAAGCCCACTACTGGCCAGCTATACATTTACATGATAGGTTATTATGCTGCTATTATAAATATTAAGAAACAAAAGGGGTGCTGGAGAGATGGCTCAGTGGTTAAAAGCATTCGCTGCTATTGCAGAGGACCTGGGTTCAGTTCCCAGCACCTACAAGGTAGCTAGTTAGTTCATAATGATGTGTGACCTTAGTTATAGGTGATCCAATACCCTCTTCTAGCCCTGTAGGCACCAGGACTGGACATGGTACAAATACATACATATGGGCAAAACAACATACATTTCAAAAAAACCTAAAATTTTTTAAAAATATCAGCAATTTTTTGCCATGTAGTGGTGGTGCACTTGGGAGGCAGAGGCAGGAGGATCTCTGAGTTTGAGGCCAATCTGGTCCATGGATCAAGTTCTAGGATAGTCAATGCTACACAGAGAAACCCTGTCTTGAAAAACAAAAACAAAAAAAATCAAAATTGTCAAAGTAACCCAAATTAGAGAAGTTTGTTCTGTGCTGTCTCTGGCTACGACTATCAATTTAGCTAAGCAGTATGGATAATACCAACACACCTATCCAAACCTTAGGGAGCCTCCCTTAGGGAGCCCCCTTCATCCCTCCACTGGCTTATTCTAAAAAGTAAACACAAAGCCCTGACTCACCCTGCCTCCAGTCTTACTATCCACTTCTGCCTACCTTGGGTCCACATCTCAGCTCTGAGCAGCTCTGTACTCACCGGTTCTGCAGTAAGGGTAGGCATTCCAGGCTTTCTCATGTATATTCAGGGCTCCTTCTGGGGCCAGCATTCGAACAAATGTGGGTACTTTGCTGTAGCAAAAAAAAAAGAGATGATGAGCAAAAAAATGGAGGGAAGATAAAGTAGGTAAAAGGTTTGCAGCACAGTCGTCAGCCCATAGCTCCTGCTTTTCAGTGTCTAAGTTGATAAGTACTTTTCCATGAGATAAGCAGGCTACTGTGTTTAAGAAGCCACCTGCCAGAGCTTGACACCTCAGTTTGACCAGCTACAGATAGCACCAACACCTGCTCTGGCCACTCATCATAAACAAGGGCTTAGGAGACCCCAGGCTGCCTGCTGACACTTTACAGACATTTCTTTCTCATTATAGTCTCCCAGAGCCCACTGGGAAGCTGTACAGCCAGGGTTCGACTCACCAGCATAGGTCTGCCACTGGCGGGGGCTAGCTGACTAACTTAGAACGTGGGCTCCAAGGGCTGGGAAGACAGCTCAGTCAGTAAAGTACTTCCCTGAATTGGAGCCCCAGCACCCACATAAAAAGCTAGGTATAGTAGCACAGTGTTTGGGGTAGGGACAGAGACAGGAGGATTGCTAGAGATCACTGGTCAGACAGTCTAACCAATTAGTTCAGTTAGAGATCCTACCTCAGAGAGTAAGTTGGGGCTGGGAGCAGTAGCACACTCCTTTAATTTCAGCACTCAGAAGGCAGAGGCAGGTGGATCTCTCTGAGTTTGAGGCCAGCCTGGTCTCCACAGTGAGTTTCAGGCCACCCAGGGATACATCTTTTAGGTGATAGAGGAAGGCACCCAATGTTGACTTCTGACCTCTGCCTGCACATACATAGTAGTATGATATTCAAACCATCTGGTCTGTTTTCCTAAGTTCTCAGAAAACAAGGAGGCCTCGTAGTCATTGACCTCCCAGGAGAAGTACTTTCTTCCTTCCATCTCCTCCCCTGCCACAGAGTCTCATGTATCCTACACTGGCCTCAAACTTCCGGTTGTTCTGCCTCTACTACAGGCACACACCACCACACGCAGTGTGCATGGTCCCAGGTATGCAGCCAGGGCCTTGGCATGCTAGGTAAGCATCCTACCAACTAAATTACATATACATCCCCGCTTATAAAACAAAGTAGTTTCACTCTGTAGCCCAAGTATGCAAGGTGGTTTCTGTCAACTTGACACAAATCTAGACATATCTGGGAAGAAAGACTCTCGATTAACAAAACGCCTCTAAAAGATTGGACTGTGGGCAAGTGTGTAAAACACTTTTCTTGATTGATGGTTGATGCGGGAGGGCTCAGCTCAATGTGGATGGTACCATCCCTGGGCAGGCGGTCTTAGATGTTATAAAAACAGACTGAGCAAACGGCCTCTGCTTCAGGTGCTACCTCCAGAGCCTTATCTTGAGTTCCTGCCCTGACTTCTCTTGATGACAGACTATAATGTATGAGGTGAAATAAATCCTTTCCTCTTCAGGTTATTTTGGTCACGATGCTCATCACAGAAAAAACAAACAAAAAATACCCTATCTAGGATCCAAGCTACCCTTGAACTCACTATGTAGCCAAAGCTGGCCTTAAACTCTGATGCCCTTGTCTTCTGTTTTGTTTTTCGGGAGAGAGTTTCTCTGTGTAACTTTGGCTATCCTGAAACTTGTTCTGTAGACCAGGCTGGCCTCAAATTCACAGAGATCCGCCTTCCTCTGCCTCCCACCTGTGCTGGACTTACAGGTGTGCACAGTCATACCTGGATAATATTTTCTTCTCTCCAATTTCTCCACTGTTTTTAGAGATTTATTTATTATCTTTATGTGTATTAGTGTTTTGCCCACATGTATATCTGTGCTCCATGTATGCCCACCCAGGCGATAAGGGGGCTTCAATCCACTAGAACAAGAATTACAGATAGCTGTGAGCCACCATGTGAATGCTAAGAAGCAAACCCAAGTCCTCTGCAAGAGCACCAGTATTGTCAGCTACTGAGCCATTTCCTCAGCCCCTTTTATTCAATTTTCCTCTCATGTTACGGGAGAATGTATGTACCTTACTTTCTGTAAGTACACAGATTCCTTTTTTAGTTCCTGTGTGTGTGTGTGTGTGTGTGTGTGTGTGTGTGTGTGTGTGTGTGCGCTTTACTGGGTCTCACATATGGCAGGCAAGTACCCAAGCACTGAGCTACACTGCAGCTCCACCATTCCTAACTTTTAGATGGGAGCTTACATAATTTTCAATAGGCTCTAGCAAATTCATCACCTTTATTCATGCCTCAGGCCTAAAGGAAAGAGCTAGCCCCACAGCAGACATCTAACTCCGAGCCCCCAGGGCAAGCCTCGGAGTCTTCACACATGGATACACACTCGTCTAGGTGATGCTTCTATGTGCCAGGCACTGGATACACAGGAACCAAATGGTCCAGAGGCAGACTGCTACTGACAGGTCTGAAAGAATGTGTTCTAATAGGGCGAGCACAGGGCTCTGGGGGAAGGGCACTGTGAACGCATGGTGAGGGAGGCACAAGACTCAAGGCAGGCTCCTCAGGACAGTCAGAACACATGAACACAGGGTGTGTGCAGGATGCCAAGAAACAGGATGGGAGTGGAGCAGAAAAAGCTGGGAGAAGGAGGAGTTACTGCAAGGTAGGGTGGAGTGGAAGAGAATCCTAGGGGCAGAGTCACAGGCATTTGTAAACTAAGTGAGGCAGTTGTACTTCATCCCGAGGACAAAGGGAAGCTTTACAACTACAGCTCAGAAAGACAGCACAGACCCTCAGACAGAATGCTTGCCACACAGAGAAGTGGAAGGCCAGAGGACAGCAGGAAGTTGCTGGAGCAATCAACACCAGGGAAAATGGAAAACAATGTAGATCGTAGAGATGTTAAGGAGACAGATGAGGTATCAGAACCTCATTCCAAAAGGCTTTTGTTCTCATGAGGGCAGCTGGTGATGAGCACCAGGAACATGCCCCCTTTGGAAATAAGGTGTTCTAGGTTAACAGCGGTAGCAACTCGGTGTCTATACTTTTTCGTGCGTGGAAGAAGCAAGGAAGGTTGCACTCCCCTCATATACAGATGTCTTCTCAGCTGAGTTCACTGAGCAGACAACGGAGGATTCACTCAGACCTCATGGTTTACACTATCCTTTCACCAGAGTGGCAACCAAAGAAAACCTAGGATTTCACTACATAAAAATGAAACTAAGTTCAGCTCTATTTTGGGACTAGAAATTAAAATTCAGCTTCTTAAAGTCCGATTTAACTTAATTTAATTTTATTTGTTTGAGTGTTTTGCCTGCATGTATTTTTGTGTGTCTGGTGCCCATGGAGGTCAGAAGAGGGATCCAGATACCCTGGAACTAGAGTTATCAATCGTTGTGAGCTGCCGCATGGGTGCTGGGAACTGACCTCAGGTCCTTTGGAGAAGCAGCCAGTGCTCTTAGCCACTGAACTATCTCTCTAGCCCCAAGATCCAGGTTTAAGTGGCATGGAAACGTGAATGTACTTAATGTCATTAAACTGAACAATTCAAAATGGTTACAATGCTGAATTTTATGTTATTTGTACTTGACCATAAATTAGAAAGATTCAGATTTATTTTTCTCAGTTCTATATAGTTTTTGTTTTGTTTTGTTGTTTTGTGTGTGTGTGTATACAACACATATTTGCTTGTTTGTGTGTGAGCGAGGTTATACATGTGCCATGGTGCTCAGGCAGAGGTCAGAAGTCAACCTTAGGCACCAGCCCTCAACTTCTCCCTTATTTGAGGCAGGGTCTCTTTGATGTTTGTTGCTATTTCTGTCATGCTAGTTCGCACATCAGTTTCCAAGACTCTCCCATCTTACTGTGCACTTTACTCTGTCCAGCTTTTACATGGGTTTGGGAATTTGAACTCAAGTCACAGGCTTGTATGAAATGAATACATAGCTCTTTAGCCACTAAAAACCAACCATTTACTTTTATCATTAATTACATGCATACCTGTGTGTAGGTATGTACATGCAGGTGAATGTGCCCACAGTGGCCAGAAGGAGACACTGGATTGTCTGGAGCTGGAGTTATAGGCATTGTGAGTGATCAAACATGGGTGCTGGGTACTCCTCAAGAGCAGCATGTGCTCTTAGCTGCTGAGCTATCTCTCCAGCCATGTTTGACTCATTTCTTAAACAGTCTGGTTGACTCCCATTCCAGCTGGTAAATGCTTACAGCTGGTTTCAAGGCCCTTTGGGTCAGCTCATAGTTTGCTATAAAGTCGTTTAGGTTTGGGATTCAGCAAATAGGTGTGGTTTACTATAAATTCCAGTACACAAGTGAATTCCAAAATTATTTGAAAATATTGGGAAAAGAAATCTTTTAAAATTTAAAAAAAGGGGGGGGTGGCTAGAAAGGTGGCTCAGATGTTAAGAGCAATTGCTGCTTTTCAAGAAGACCCAAGTTCAGTTCCCTCTAAAGGCAAGCACACACACACATATATACATACACAGAGAGGGTGAGAGAGAGGGGGAGGGAGGGATGGAGGAAGGGAGAGAGAGAGATAGAGAGAGAGAGGGAAAAGAGAGACATAAATAAAAATGGGGTACCTGGGCATGGTGGCACAAACCTTTAATGGCAGTCAAGAGACAGATGGATCTCTTTGAGTTCAAGGCCAGCCTGGTCTACATAGTGAGCTTCAGGCCAGCCACTGGGACATTTTTGTCATCTCGGAAAAAATATTTAAATGCTGAACTAGAGAGATGGCTCAGTGAATAAAGGTGCTTGCTACCAAGCCTGATGCCCTTTGTTCAATCCCCAGACCTACGAAGTAGAAAGAGAAAAACAACTCCTGAAGGTTGTCCTCTGACCGACTCTACACACACGTAGTACACTCCAGTACTACACACACACACACACACACACACACACACACACACACTAAAATAAATGTAAAAAACAATGTTAAGGTACTGGAGGTAGCCCAATGGTTAGGAAACACTACTTTTGCAATGGACCTGAGTTTGGTTCTCAGCACCCTCATCAGAAACCCACAAGAGCCAGTAACTACAGCTCCTCCAGGGAATTCAAACCCTTCTTCTGGCTTCTACAAACACCTGCATTCACATGCACATACCCACACATACATGTAATTCAAATGAAATAAACCTTAAAATGTATTATCTGGACATAATGGTATACACCTTTAAACCCAGCACTGGAGGCAGAGGCAGGCAGATCTCTTATCTCCGTGAGTTCAAAGTCAGCCTGATCTACATAACAAGTACCAGGTCAGCCAGAGCTACATCCTTGAGAGAGCCTACCCTGTCTCAACTTTCACACACACACAAAATTGATACAATTTTTAAAAAAATTATATATATGCCTTTGATCAAAAGAGAGGTACTTGGGGTTAGAGAGATGGCTCAGCAATTAAGAGCACTGGCTGCTCTTCCAAAGGCACTGGGTTCAATTCCCAGCACCCACATGGCAGCTCACAACTGCCTGTAACTCCAGTTCCAAGGGATCCAACACTTTGACACAGACATACACGCAAGCAATATATCAATGCACATAAAATAAAAATAAATCTTTAAAAAAAAAAAAAGAATGAGTAGCCCAGCGGTGGTGGCGCATGCCTTTAATCCTAGCACTAGGGAGGCAGAGGCAGGTGGATCTTTGTGAGTTCAAGACCAGCCTGATCTACAGAGTGAGTTCTAGGACAGGCTCCAAAGCTAGAGAAACTCTGTCTCAAAAAACCAAAAGGAGAGAGCAGCACTAAACTTTCTCTGGCATACAAAATTAGAATTTAAATACTACCTGACCTAACAAGTACACTTTTTACACATTTACTACAGATTTATAGATATAAGTATATCAAAAGAAGTGTGCAGAAGTAGTTTTGCAGGAGTCTTATGTATGTGGAAATTACTATAACATGGATCTCAAGAGTGGGCTGCTCAAACGGCTTACAGCACATGTACAACATACCATGAGCAACTACCTTCTCTGGCGGGTAACTACTGGCTGCAGCACTTCCTACAGCACTAAGAGGGTTTTTTTGTTTCTTTGTTTTGTTGGTGGTTTGTTTGTTTTTGAGACATTTTGTAGCCTAGACTGACCTGGAACTAGTTAAATAGTCTTAACTGGCCTCACTCACCATCCTCCTGCCTCAGCTTCCCAAGTGCTTAGATTCTGGGCAAGCAACAGTATGCCAGGTTCTTATGCATGCTTTGAAAGAATAAGGCAGGAGGGAGGGTTGGGGAGGGAGCTAAGGGGCCGACCATAGCCTAGCATAAGTGAGGCTCTGGGCTGAATCTCCAGCAAACAACCAGGCAGGAAATACTGGGAAGGCAGCTATGACACGAAAGCTAACTACAGAGGAAAGAACAGCATGTATAGTATGGCACGATCAACACAAAATATAGGAAATGAGCGCCTGTTTATACACACCCCACATACACTCCTGTACTTAGGACAATGGAAGGGCCCACAAGATGCCAAAATAGCTTCTAAGGACTGGGAGCATGATAGGGTAAGTGGAGTCACTTTTTTTAATAACAAAAAAAAAATCTTTAAATGAACAAAGAAGTACTGCCCACGCCCAATCTGAGAGATGAAGCAACTTGGGCTACCAGTTTATAACTTGGAGACACTCCCAATTAGCGAGTACCACCACTGACAAGGCAGGCCATGTTCCCGCCCAGCCACCTGGGACACGTACCTCTGTAAGTGGTAGATCTTGTGTGTGTACTGGCCTTTCTCACCGTCGTCCTTCTCATAGGGCTCATTCACCAGGACCTCCACTCCTTCCCCACCACCAGTTTCATTTTTACTGGCTTCAGCCACAGAATACAGCTGCCCCACTTGATACTAAAGAACCAGAGAGACAGGCATTATTTGCAACAGTTACACATGGCCCCACCTCCACCTGTGCGTTCATGTGGTCCAAGACAAAGGGGAACTCTGCACTGCTGCATCTCTCACTTGCTTTTACTTTTTCTTTCTTTTACTACTACTTCTTTTTTTTCTTTCCAGCACTAAGGATTGAACCCAGGCCCTCAAGCATGCTAGGCTGCTTGGTAAGTGCTCAAGCCCTGAGCTCTCCTCAACGTTCTTTTTTGTTTTCCTACATCAACCTCCCAAGTAGCTGGGATTGCAGGCTCTCTTTAGCCATCAGAGGTATTCAATCTCATCTTCCCATTTTTACAAACCCATGAGTTTAAAGAGAGCACAGACTATACTTAATCTCACAGTACCATCCAGAAACATTATACAGTCCAGGGTGTCTCTTGGCCAGGAGCCAGCTCTGATATCAGACCCCAAGACAGGATTTCAGTTAGTTACTACAAATCTCTCTAACTCACTTATTTAAGCAGACCCCAAAGCTACGCATAGCATCTCATCCTTGTAATGCAGCACTCGGGAGGCTGGGGCAGGAGACCTGCCATGACTGTGCTGCAGCCTGGGCTATAGTGTGTTCCTGTGTATCTCTAGCTACAGTGTGAGACCTGTGTTAAAAAAACAAAACAGTCAGGCAGTGTTGGCACATGCCTTTAATTTCAGCACTCAGGAGGCCAAAGCAGGTGGATCCCTGGGTTTGAGACCAGCCTGTTTTACAGAGTTCCAAGATAGCCAGGGCTACACAGCAAAACCCTGTCTTGAAAACAAAAACAAGCCAGGAGGTGGTGGCGCACACCTTTAATCCCAGCACTTGGGAGGCAGAGGCAGGCAGATCTCTGTGAGTTCGAGTCCAGCCTGGTCTACAAGAGATAGTTCCAGGACAGACTCCAAAGCCACAGAGAAACCCTGTCTCAAAAAACCAAAAAAAAAGAAAAGAAAACAAAAACAAAACAAACAAACAAAAAAACAAAACCCACAAGCAACAACAATAAACACATAAGCCGGGCGGTGGTGGCGCACGCCTTTAATCCCAGCACTTGGGAGGCAGAGGCAGGCGGATCTCTGTGAGTTCGAGGCCAGCCTGGTCTACAAAGAGCTAGTTCCAGGACAGGCTCCAAAAGCCACAGAGAAACCCTGTCTCGAAAAACCAAAAAAAAAAAAAAAACCCCAAAAAACACATAAATGATCAGAAACCAAGACTCCAACTTCCTGTCCAAGAAAGCTTTCCAGTGCTGTGTAGCCCACAACTTCTGGCAAAACTGGCTCAGTTCACTTGCTTTTTCTCCTGTGTGGCTTTTCCTCACCATACAGGGACCTCAGACCTCTCAAACAAGACATCTCCAGATTTTCCCCATCCCTGGCAAACCGAAGCCATGCTCTTGCTCCCTGCATTACAGATCCCTTTCCATGGCTATGCTGGCTGGGTGCCCCTCTGTCTTGGCAGTTGTTAGATGGCAAAAGCCTGGTTTTCCTTTATTTGGGTCACATGTCACCCTATCAAGTCGCTGGCCTCCTCTAACCCCTTAGGACAGTCTGGCATAGGACTGCTGACTTAGAGACAGTGTCCAGGCCTACCCTACCCCTATTCCTAAGAAAAATTATCTGGAGGCGGAAAACATACTGAAGACTCTGGCCTGGTGGGCTATAATCTCAGCGCTGAGGAAATAGAACAGGTGGACCTCTGAGTTCAAGGCCAGCCTGGTCAACATAACAAGTTCTAGGACAGCCGTGGCTAAATTGTGAGATCATGTTTCAAAAACAAAGCAAAAAAAAAGAAAGAAAATGAACAGTACAGAGAAAATGAGCTGTGACCAAGCAGGAAATTACATCTTCCTCATGGCTGCCAAGGGCAAGAAGGCTGAGGAAGCTCCATCACCCCAACTGCCAGGGGTGGACATAAAGCTTCCCTTGCCCTCTACACCCTCCCCTGAACTCCTGGCACCCCCAGGGGTGGGACTAGTGGTGTTCTCTCCCTCAGATTAAAATCATCTACCACCAACACTGCTGCAGCCCCACTGCCAACAAGAGCAGGTCACAGATGCTCCACGCCTGCTCCAGCACAGCCAGAGCCTTCTCTACCTCAGTCCCCTAAGCACTGCAAGGAGACTTCTGAGTGACATCCAGAGGAGAAAACAGTGGCTCACAACAGTTGCTGCTGACCACAAAGCCTAAAAAGCCCAAGTTTCCAAAGCAAACGCTCATCAAGGAATGCCAAGGAAAAGCTCAGGTAAGTGATCAAGGCTCAGTTAGTCCCATCCAGAGAAACATCTGAGAGAGTGAGAGCCCAGATCTTGCTAATCTTGAGCAATACCAATGCTGCTTTGGTGCCTCATGGAATCACACACTAGACCCTGCATCTCTCCAGTCCTATCACCTGCTAAGGCACACTTGAAACCCATATCAGGTGGGTTGGGGACTGGCTGAGCCAAGGCTTCCTCACATGAAACAGCAGGAGCTCTGCTTTGGAGAGAGTCCTAAGGACACTGAATGGCTGACTCAGCAAATCCTAAAGGGCAGGCTGGGGAGAGGGCCGGTAGACAAGACTAGCTAGTAGGCTCCTTGGGGAGGGGCGTGGGGCTGGCAGAGACCTGGGTCTTCAGGGATTCCCTTCAGCTGCAGGAAATCACAGGGTGGGCTCTAAGAGGATCAGTCTGTGTGCTGGCCTCTTCCCCTTTAATCTCTCTTGATATTCCGATCCTTTAATCCCAGCGAGACAAGTGAGGCAGTTTGGTTAATCCAAAGAAGTAAAAAGACAGATCTGCACAAGGCACAAGAAGGTCCCCTCTGGCACAGCCGGGCTACACCCTGGGAAGCTGCCAGACTCAAGACTGGGGGGCAGTAAAGGTGGGGGTCAGACCACAAAATCAGATATGGAGCTCCAGGGAGACCAGGATTCCAACTTCCTTAGGCTGAAAACAATGTTACATTGCCCTTGAGAGCTGTCCCTTTGTCCCATAGACTAAGTCACTCAGAGAAGCAAAACAGAAGACTCTACCACTTGGCTAATCAGGGAGTAGGAACCGAGGGAGGTGAAATGTGGAGCAGAAACACTGAATGACACACATAACAAAAACGGCAGTACAACTAGGCTCAAGTGGCCCACACCTGTAATCCCAGCCACAGGAAGCTGTGCCAAAAGGACTGCCATGAATTTAAGGCCACCCTGGGTCAGGTTAGCAAGAATATACAGTAAGACTCTGTCTCAAAAAAAAAAAAAGAAAAAGAAAAAGGCAAGAAAAGCAGCACTGTGTTGGTCCACCCATAGAGCCCGCCAGGCCAGGCTCCACAGAGGGATGAATCTGCCCTGGCCACAGAAGGTGGCCAGGAACCGTGCTGGTGGACACACCCATATCAAACAGCCAGGGCTTTCTTGCTCTGCTACAGGATGCCTGGAAACCCAAGGTAGTGTTATACTAAAGGCTCTGGCCAAACAAGCTAATTCTGCCCCCAAATATCGATTCAGGCCATCAGGATGACTATAAGCCATGACCTTCTCCGTTTCTTTTTTTCTCACCAAATCAGAAGCTCCAAGGAACTCAAGTCACATTCTCTAATATAGGAAGTGAATGTAGCAGTCACATGACGCTGGGCCGTTCTCATGGGAACGGTGAGTCAGAAAGGGGTTACTGGCGGAGACACTGTTCCTTACTTACTTCTGCACTCTCCCCATTCTAGAATTTTCTGATTATCTGGAACTAAGGTTCAAGCTGCCGATGGAACAACTTTACCCCTGCCACCCTGCTCTCCCTGTCAGTGCTGTCTTGCTGAGAACAGGCTGACCAGCACCACAGACTCACTCTGAACCAGCACGCACTTCCCAAGCTTTTGCTTGGCCCAGGCTCTCATTACCGTGCTCTGTCTCACCACTTCCTCCATGCTCCAAAACCAAAGCAGCTAAAAACTGCCAGCGAGAATGTTCTTGAGGTGGGTATCTCCTCTTCCTGCCACCCACTGGCCCACTGTGAGAGGTCAGAGCAGCAGAAGGGTGCTCCCTGCTCGTGAGCACTCTCCCGGCCTCAGCCTTTGGCCCATCAAGAGACTCCCTGCAAACTCCCTGAAAGCCCACATGAAGATAGTCCCACATTCCTGAGGGACGTTCTGATTGGGAGAAGACAGTCACTGGACACCTAAGTTTCAAGGTAAGGGACATTCAGACTTTCTGTTAGGAAATCATGTTACATACCCTTTTTGTTTGTTTTTCGAGTTTCTCTGTGTAGCTCTAGCTGTTCTGGAACTCTGCTCTGTAGTCCAGGCTGGCTTCTAACTCACAGAGATCTGCCTGCCTCTGCCTCCTGAGTGCTAGGATTAAAAGCATGCGCCACCACTACTACACAGGCTTTTTTTTCTTTGTAGAATAGGTTCTTACTATGTAGCCCTGGCTAGCCTGAAACTCCCTATGTAGACAAAGATGGCATTGAACTCGCTTACTAGTCTTTTGTTTGTTTGTTTGTTTTTGTTTTTCGAGACAGGTTTTCTCTGTAGCTTTGGAGCCTGTCCTGGAACTAGCTCTGGTAAACCAGGCTGGCCTTGAACTCAGAGATCCACCTGCCCCTGCCTCCCGAGTGCTGGGATTAAAGGCATGCACCACCACCGCCCAGCTCACTTACTATTCTTAATATTGACAGCAAGGCCCTCAAAGGAAGGAGGCCAACTCTCCCAAAGCTATACCCAGGCACATGGTTTCCAGGACCCAGGTATATCTCAGGTGGCTCCGTGTATCACAGCATCTACCTAGCCATTTTCTTTTTTCCTTAGGTTCTTCATTGTATGCATGTGTGTCTGTCTCTTCCCTCCTCCTCACTACTTGTTTGTTATTGCTTTGTTTTTCTTTCTCTTTTTTCAAGACAGGGTTTCTCTGTGCAGCCCTGGCTGTCCTAGAACTAACTCTGTAGACCAGGCTGGCCTCAAACTCAAGAGATTCACCTGCCTCTGCCTGGATCTAAGTACTGGGACTAAAGGGCATGTGACACCACACCCAGCTTCTTTATCATTTTTTGAAACAGGTTATCACTCTGTCCTGAAACTCAATTTGTAGCTCAGGCTGACTTCAATCATCCTGCCTCAGCCTCCCAAATGCCAAGATTAGAAGTGTGAGCTACTGTTTTTGTTTTTTGTTTTTCCTCTCTCTGTAGATCAGACTGGCCTCAAACTCAAAGATCTACCTGCTTCTGTCTCCAGAGTGCTAGAATTAAAGGTGTGAGCCACCATCACCCTACTTTTACTATTTAATTCATTTATTTTATTTTGAGATGGAATCTTGCTGTGTGCCCAAGCTCAAACTCTTAATATTAATTCTTCTGCCACTGGCACCAGATGTCTCAGACCATGTTCAGGTTCACATCTGTCCCTGTCTCCCAGGTCTCCGTAGCTTTTATCAAGTACTCAGGACCCCACTGTAGACAACCCTCTCAGAGCCAATGCACGGACATCACTCTTGGGGGTGACTGGTTTCATCTAAAGAATGCTCCCACCACAGGGCTAGAGAGATGGTTCACTGGGTAAGAGCACTTCACCCCATTAGAGGACCTGTGCTCGACTTAAGCACTTACAACTGAGCAACTCACAACTGCCTGTTACTCTAACCCCCACATACATAACATACACACAAAGAGAGAAACACACACACACATTTTTTTAAAAAAAAATGTTTAAAGAATGCTCCAGGCTCTGCTAAACTGCTTTCATTTCTCAGAGGTCCAGCTCTATGGAGCACAGGAGTTTCCCATTGTTCCTACAGGGAAAAGAGATGGTGCCAACAACCAGGGGTTCAGGCTGGCTTTCATTTCACTGGAAGCTGGGGTGGAGTTGTGGATTCAGAGGAAAGTCAAGAACAAGCTTGGCCAGGAAGGGAGAAGAGAGGAAGTTCAGAGAAAGGGTGGGACAAGGGAGGCTCCATGACAGTTTTCTGCTATCCAAGAGACAGCTCTGAGTCAGCAGGGCCCATGGACCTTCTTGTGGCAACTACTGCTGCCAGCTGCACAAGCACGGGGCTGTCAGACCCAGGAACCATAAAAGGACAGAGGGCAAGCCAAGCCCATTTGTCATCTTCTGCCCTCCATAAAAGGCAGTTTCTGTGCCTTGGTCTTTCCAGCAGTCACCTAACATGCGTGTGGGGACTCAAGAGATTTCTGGCCTTGCTGGTTTGCTTCACAGCCAGAGAGCACCAGTGACTAGAAAACATCGTTCTTGGCCTAGTGATGGAGGCCCCAGACATCCACACACTGCAGCTTGTCAATCACATGGCCCACAGGGTTCAGTCCCAGCAGACGAAGAGCTAGCTGCCTTAGTCTCTACACAAAGCTATCCAGCAAGCTTGAGACTGGCTGCACTCAGGCATCAGACTCATGGCAGGCGCGCCCTCCTTTAGCAGAAAGTGGCACCAGGAATATCTAAACTCACCTTTGGCTCTGTATTAGAACATAGATGAAAGCCACACACAGCGGCCACTCCCAGGCCAACTACTACTGTTTCACAAGTATTTATGAACAACTATGGATGAGATGAGAGGAAAAAAGAACTTACCTCATCTACAGACACAGGCAGGATGACTCGGCTGCAAAAGAGAAAAAAGAGCATCAACTCCAGACTCTGAAGTACAATGGTCCATGCTCTGCTGCGTCCAATCCCCCACTCATTGACAAAGTAAGCAGGGAATAGCCCTCTGGATGCTGCGAGACCAGGGTCCCCCATGCCCTTTTGGAATCCCATTTAGAACTCTATAATTCAGAGCAAACCTGAATTCTCCACTATCTACTTCACAGGCCACTCACTCACACCTTTCTCGCTTACTCCCTCAACCATCTCTCTCCAACAAGACTTGCCCATGCATCTAATGGAAGGCTCATCATAAAGCAGAAGGTGGTAGATATGTGTCAGGGGCCCAACTTCCCAACATCAGTCCTCAGGGTCAAAGGCTGTGAAGCGGACAATTGCCTAGAGGCTTAGTCAACCCTGAAGACTTGAGAGCCACCACCTCTGCTCTCTGCAGGATGCTAAAGCTCCCTCATGCAGCTCTGACCTCCAGGAGCCACCCAAAGGCATTCCAGCCCATCACTTTCTTTCCCCCTACATCTTGACCACCTCCAACTGTTGGAAGGTACCACAAATAAGCTAATAGAGAAATTGTAGTCAGCAAAGTCCTCAAGAGGGTCAGAACTTCAGAGAGCTGAGGAGACTAGGGACACTTCCCCAGGTGGCTTGAACTTGTGACAGACCAGTGGCTGATCCCCAGTTCAATACTTTGAGGTCAAAGAGATAAGAAAGACCTTGACTTGACTCAGAAGTCAAGCCACCCAGTACTAAGGAGGCAGAGGCAGGTGGATCTCTTTGAGTTTGAGGTCAGCCTGGTCTACATAGTTCCAGGCCAGCCAGAATTACATGGTAAGACCCTGTTTAAAAAACAAACAAGCAAACAAAGCAGGGTAGTGGTCATCCATGTCTTTAATCCCAGCACTTGGAAGGCAGGGGCAGGCGGATCTCTTGAGTTTGAGGTCAGCCTGGTCTACAGTGTGAGTTCCAGGACAGCCAGGGCAACACAAAGAAACCCTGTCTCAAAAAACAAAACAAAAAAATCCAAGTAAGACAAGTGGAAACAGGCCTGGTGGCACACACCTTTAATCCCAACATTAGGAGGAGAACACAGGCAGATCTCTGAGTTTGAGGCCAACCTGGTTTACAGATTGAGTTCCAGAACAGCCAGGGCTACACAGTGAGACCCTGCCTCAAGATAAATAGATAAATAAATAAGACAATCAAGGGCCAAAGCTAAGATTCCCAGTTCTCACAGCCTTGCTGGAACCCGCTGGGCCCTCTGCATCTCTGTGCTCTCACTTAGTAAAGCATGAGCACACCCTTCCTAAGCAGAGGTCCAAGCATGGCTCTTTGCTCCAGGCTGCCATCCCCTCTTCTCACAACACTCTCCTGAGCAGCAAGAAAACACACGGTTTTCTTAAGACCCGAGGAAAACAGCACAGTAAAAGCCGGGCATCTGGCAGAAAAAGCAGCAGGGGGAAAAATGGGCTCCAAGTTCTTTACTGCCTGCTACCTCCCTTCCTCCAGAAAGACTCAGTAATGTAAACCCTCCCATTACAGAAAGCCAACAGTGCAGAGAAGTACTTCCAACTTAGAGAGCAGAATTTCTGCACCCTCAGAAGAAACTTCCTAGAAAACAATACGCCTTTTATCTTCAAGAACACAGCAAAAATCACATCGAAGAATTTGCAGAAATCAAATCAGGGAAAATTCTATTGGAGGAAGTGTCAGCAAAAGGAACAGGGACAACCTTCAGATCCAAACCTTCCCTCAAACGACACTAGTTCTGGCCAGTGCCTTCAAGGATGCTCTAAGCCTGCTTCCATTACAGCTGCATCGGGACATTTCTCCCTTGTTCCCTCAGAACAAAACCACCCTGGCAGCCACGGGACAACTCGAAAGGAGAGGGCCACAGCCGCCCAAGATCGGAGCCATCCTCACCAGGGCATGACCTTCACTCACATCCTTTGCAAAGCTGCAGCATTGTAACCACAGCCCCTCACTTTGATGCTCTAGCCTGCCCTGTTTCTCATCCTGCCCCCCACCCAGAGATGCACACACAGGGCACAAGTCCATCAGGAAGGAAATACAGATGCCAGGCAGGTTCTGCATCACTAGCACCTTGGGCCTTTCCCTGGCTGGGCTTCAAGAGGTGAGAGCAAAGAATGGGAAAGGATTGCCTACCTCCCAAATTCGCTTCAGCTCCTCAGAAGGTCCTTCCCTCCCTGCCTGACCAGTTCAAAACTACACAGCTCTACACATTGGAGGATTCTCTGAAAAGAGAAGTTCATTCGTTTGATCACTGAGGATTAGAATGCAAAGAGCACCGTGTTCTCCTTGGAGAGCGCTGGCACCCAAGCAGTCCTGTTCTTTACCACATAAAGCTCTGAGCGCTGGCTGGATTAACACTGGACATCAAGAGAGGCTGTCGACAGGCCTCCAAATGATGTTCTTCGCAAAAGAGCCAAGGTGGGAGGCCACCTGGCTCGCTACTTCGTTTGCCATTCAAGCTGCACACTGTGACATCTGTGTGGGGATGGACAAAGTGCCTTCACTGATTGACAAAAGGGAGAGAGTCCTCTGCGCGCCTGCTTGATCACCAAGAGTTTTACAAGTTTCTATTTGGATATTTTCCATTTCTGAACTTCTGGGGCTTAGGACCCAATGCTGCCCCCTTGCCCTCTCCTTTGGGGAATCTTAATTTCCCAAATCTTCGGGAAACTATACACACATCCAGTCTAGCCTGGGATGTTCACTTGGAACCATGATCCTCAGGAAAGGGTCACACTGTGACCTTTTCGGCTTAAGCAATCCAAATAACTCTACCTGTCAGTCAAGACCCTGGGTTTCAGGAGCAAACATCTATAGCAAGGCCTGCCTGATCCCCAAATCAATAGCTCCTCACCGCCAAAAATATTTGTGGGGACCTTCTCAATTCCTCCAAGCAATTTCCTCACCTCTTTGCACCAAGACCCAAACTCCACCAGAGATTGGATGTCCCGGTCGTGGTCCCCACCACCTCTATTAGCAGGCATATCCATTCTTATGCTATGTTTTCTATGCTATCTTTCTGGATGGTCTTGTGCCTTGCTAACTTCCTGCCCTTTTCGATCACCGAAACTCCTTCACATCACTTCAGAATCTGCCGGTATTTTCTAGACTCCTCATTCAAGAGTTGCCAAGTCCCAGGCAGGCATCCCGAGCTTCTTCCAAAAGGCTCCTCTTTTGTACCTACTACTTAGGGTACCATGCCACTCCAGCTATCCTCACCCAGCCCTATTATCTCAGTCCCCTAAGTTCTTTCTCCCTTCCCATCACCCAAGCCTGGCCCTGACTTAAGTCCTTTTTTCTGCAACCAATTATTACAATCCTTCCTCTGCTGCCTAGGGCGGCCACTGTCCATGCCCCAGGTTCCGCCTTAGCACTCCTCCTCACCACCTCAACTCGATTCTAGGAGCTACCTTATCTGATCTTCCCTGCCCCTCGGTACGTACAACTCAGCCCCAAACCCCTCCCCACTGTCAGTCAACTCGCCGGCGCTGCCTGCCCTTGTCCCACTGCTCCTTGGTCCCTTACACAACTCCTCAGTCTACCCCTTCATCCCCCAGCGCCCACTATGGGGCCACCTCACATACAGCGCTCTCCATTCCTCGGGCCCCACCACATGCTCCCTCTGGCTCTCCCTGTCCCCTTGACCCCTCCTCAGGCCCTGTGCGGCCCGCGCCGGTTCCTGGCCTCCTCTCTGGCCTATTCGACCCCACCTCAGGTGCTGTCTGTCACCCTCTGGCCCCTCCGCCCCTGCTAGGCGGCCCAACAGCCCCATCCGGTGTTCTCCATCCTCCCCCCCCCTCCGCGCCCGGCAGGCGATCTGCCTTCGCGGCCGTCATCCCGACCCTCCCTTCCGCCTCGCTTCCGCACAGCCGACCCGACACTCACTACTCCTTGAGCAGCACCATGTCGCTTCGCGGCTCGGCGGCTGCCAGCTGCCAGCCCGGCCTTCTGCCCGCTTCCCGGCGGCCGCTCTCCCGGTGGCCCGGCCCGGCCCGGCTGCCTGTGCGCCTTCGTCGTGGTCTGCTCTGTCTCTGCTGCTCTCGCTGCGGTCGCCGCGCGGGCTCCTGGCGCCCTTCCCTGGCCTCGCCACCTCCCGCGCCTCTGCCGACGCCGCCCGGAGCTCCGGTTCCGCAGCGCCGCGCGGGGGCGGGGCGTCTCTGCGGCAACCAGAGCGTCAGACGCAGCAGTGCGCGCTGACCTCACGTGGGGCGGAGCCTTCCCGGGCCCGCCCCTCTACCCTTAAATGGGCCTTGGCTCCGGGTCCAAGTCAGCATCTGATCTGGGCCCTTAGCAGGTTCAGAGCTCAGGAATTAAAGGTACACGTCTGGTGTCAATCTCTTTTGCAGCAGCAAATGATGCGCCTGTATGCCTGGACTTCTCTGGTGGGTGTGTTGAGAGCCAAGCGTGACAAAAATAAAATGAGAGGCTTGGAGATTTAGTTCTGCTGGGAAGCACTTGCCTAATTTGGATGCACAAAAAAAATACCCAAAACAAAAGTGTGTATATATGTTCTCTAAATACCTGATTCCACAACTCTACCAAAGAGGTTCTGTTGCTGTCCTCATTTACAGGTAAGAAGGCAGCAGAAGTAAGATTTACTCATTGCAGCTTCTTCATGAGTTTTTGTCTCTTTTTTCTTTTCTTTTTTTCCTTTTTTTTCTTTTTTTCTTTTTTCCTTTTTTGAGACAGGATCTCACTATGTAGCTCTGGCTGTCCTGGAACTCACTATATAGACCAGGCTGACCTCAAATTCACAGATATTCACCTGCCTCTGGGTCCTGAATGCTGGCTATAGCTGAGATTCTAACCTAGTGTCTCCTCATCCATCCAATAACCATTGGCTGAGGGTCTGCTGTGCACCAGAGCTCGTGCTGTCCAGGACAGAGAGAACAAGACTGGTACTATCTTGCCCTGAGGGACTGGAGAGCAAATGGAGGGGAGGCAGGTGATGGCTAAAGGTAACAGGCATTTAGAATGAAAGAGGCTGCCAGGCCAGTAATCCTAGCTATCTAGGAGCTGAGGCAGGAGGGTGGAAAGTTCAAAGTCTGCTGGAGCAACTTAGTAAGCCTCTGTCTCATAAAAGGTAAGGAGAGGGCCGGAATACAGCTCAGTGATCTAGCACCTGCCCAGTATGCAGGAGGCTCTAGGTTCAATCCCAGAACTGCAAGAAGAAAAAGGAGAGAAGTCATCAGGCATGAGGGTGAAAGTTGTACTTGATGGGATTATACAGGAGGGCACCTGATCTGTGTGAGGAATCCCAGGGAAGGCATTCCAGAAGACAAGATTCAAGAGGATCTGCAAGATGCTGGGGAGCAAAGAACAGCAAATAGGTGGCATAAGCAGATATGTAAAGGCTGCAGTCAAAGAGGTTACCTTTGGGGACTGGTCCTAGTCTGGTTTTCTGTTGCTGAGATAAAGACCACGACCAAAAGTAACCTGGGGAGGAAAGGGTTTATTATATCTTTGAGGTTAGAGTCCATTTTCAAGGGAAAATCTGACAGGGACCTGAAGCAGAGGCTATGAAGGAATGCTGCTTGCTCAGATTGTTTTCTTGTTCAACCCAGGACCACCTGCCCAGGTATGGTACCACCCAGAGTGAGCTATGCTCGCCCACATCAATCTTTAATCTAGAAACTGCCTCCACAGGCTTGCCTACAGATAGATTTGATGGGAACATTTTCTCAACTGAGGTTCTGTGTTCACAGATAACCCCATCTTGTCTTCTGTCAAGCTGACCAAAAAAAAAAAAACAAAAAACAAACCTGATCAGTACATGACTAGAAGAGATACCTGGAGCACTGAGTTTGGAGGCTGGAGCGCTGGGAAGGGCTAGGCTCCTGGTGGGTGATGGTGATGTGGGCTTCACGCCATGGGAGGGCATTTGAGGGTTTCAGCAGTGATAAGAGATTTACAGTATGAAGCTTCCCTCTGAATCTTGGGGGTGGAGAGGGAAGAGGAGAGGGCTGTGTCGGGACAACAGTGACACCAGGAAGGAGGCAGCCGCAGAAGTCCAGGAAGCATTCAGGGAAGAAAAAGAAGGGGGAAAAATCCAGGTGGTGATGGTGGCAGCAGCGCACACCTTTAATCCCAGCACTCAGAAGGCGGAGGCAGAGGCAGAGGCAGACAGATCTCTGAGGCCAGCCTGGTCTACAGAGAGGGTGAGTTCCAGGACAGCCAGAGTTACACAGAGAAACAAACTGGCCAACAGGGTGAGAGCAAGGGAGGGAGGGAGAGACACTGGCGAGGCTCGGGCCTGGGAGCCCGAGTGACTAGTGCTGTACTCAGTGACAGCACCACTGACAGGCAGATGGGCTCTCTGAGAGCTGGTGCTTGAGGAGGATCTGGCCGCAACAGCGACTAAACTTCCCAAGATGGTGGCTCAAGAAGGAACTGGGGAGCAGGTGGCCATACTGCTACCCAGCTGTGGCCAGTAACCAGGGCTGCCCTAAGTGTTCCATGTATTGGCCATTGATCAAACTGGCATGAGCAAGGATAGCTCCAGAAATCCAAGACAAGCACCCTGAGAGAAAGCCAAGATGGAGGAATGGCCTGACCCGTGGAATGTGTGTGTGTCCCACTTCAGCACAGGGCTTTTTCTCTATAGTATCAATGGATAGTTCTCTAGAAAATGCTGGCTCTCTCCAGGAAGTAACCAGATCCTGCCCGCCCTAGGAACGTGCCACCTAGTTAGGGAGACTGCATTTACTCATTCACTCAATAAATATTGATTGAGCACCTGGCCCTGTCCTAGGCCTTTTTCTAGGCACTTAAGACACAAGGGATGACCACGCAAATGATCTCTCTCCCATGCTGAATGGAGAGGAGCCCACTACAAACATACAGGAGTGGCTTTCAGAAGAGACCAGTGTGAACTGCAGGACTGATGGTGGGCGCAGCACTAACTGTGGTTTCAGGTAGGAATTGCTGCTAATTAGTTGATAACGGCTGGAGCATGAGATTGGAGGGCAGTGCTGCACACTAGGGGAACTAAAAACACAAAACAGCATCAAGGCTGGAGATACAGTTCCCCTGAAAGAATGCTTGCCTGGCACTCAAAAATTCCTGAAGTCAGCTCCCAGTAGCACATAAACCAGCTCATACCTATAATTCCAACACTTCTGAGATAGAGACAGGAAGTTTGCGGTCATTCTCAGCTACCCATTCAGTTTGAAGCTACCCTGGGCTACACAAGACCCTGTCCAAATATAAATAATAAATAGAAACCAAAGGACTAGAGATACGGCTTAGCTTGGTTAAGAGTGCGTGCTACTCTTCCAAAAGACTGGAGCACCTGTGTCACCCAGCACCCATGTCAAGCAGCTGGTAACAACCTGTAACTGCTGCCTCCGGCCTCCCCCTGTTTCTGTGCTCATGTGCACATACTCGCACACAGACACATGTACATAATATTTTAAAATAATAAAAAAAATTGGGGGCTGTTGAGATGGCTCAGAAGTTAAGGTTGCTCTTCTGGAGGTAATGAGTTCAATTTCCAGCAACCACATGGCGACTCACTACCATCTATAATGAGACCTGGTGCCCTCTTCTGGCATACAGGCAGAACACTGTGTATGTAATAAAGTTAAATATTGTAAAAACAAAAAATACGGTAGGCGATGGTGGCACACACTTTTAATCCCAGCATTCAGAGGACAGAGGCAGGCAGATAGATCTCTGTGAGTTTGAAGCTGACCTGATCTACAAAGCTAGTTCCAGACAGCCTGAGCTACACAAAGAAACCCTGTCTGGAAAACCAAAAACAAAAATTAAGTAAAAGCCAGATGTGGTGACATACACCTTTAGTCATGGCACTTGGGAGAGAGGCAGAGGTAAGTAAATCCCTATGAGTTAGAGACCAGGCTGTTCTATACATAGAGAGTTCTAGGCCAACCAGGGCCATTTAATGAAAATCTGTCTCAAATAACACCACACACACATCAGAATGCGTGAAGCTTCCTCATACCTGGAGCTCACAAGCATCACTTGAAGTCATTTGTCACAAAGGTGACCATGGATGACAGGAGGGTCAGTGCTGGTTAAGATTCCAGGAAGCGCCAGGCAGTGGTGGCACATGCCTTTAATCCTAGCATTTGGGAGGCAGAGGCAGGTGGATCTCTGTGAGTTCGAGGCCAGCCTAGTCTACAGAGGGAGTTTCAGGACAACCAGGGCTACACAGAGAAACATTGTCTCAAAAAAAAGTAAGAAGAAAAAAATATTTGAGAAGATGTGGAGGCAACTTGAGCTGGGGAAGACTAGGAAGGACAGACAGCCTCTGCTGAGGGAAAGCATTGGGGGCCCAGGTGAAGGTCACGGCTGGCCTCTGGAGTTGTGGGGCAGAGTCCAGAGCAGCACATACTGGTTGCAGTGACTGGAAAATGAGGTAGCCTACAGACAGCGCTGAGCTTGGGACTTTGAGTTCCAGTGGAGAGGTTCCAGAGATAAGGGAGCAATTAGGGGGCCTTAACAAAGTCCTAACTTCCTGTCTAGATTCAGCTTGGAAGGCTTGCCACTCCTGCTTGTCTCTTTCCTTTCTCCAAGCATTTCGAAGTCCCCAAGACAGGTCAATCCCACCCTTCATGCTTCAGTGTGTCTACTTGAAATGCAGTTTGTCTTAGGAACCCACAGTGCTGCTATCAGACTTAGCTGGATGAATCGTTTTCTCTCTTAAATATTTATTTGTTTTTATGTGCATTGGTGTTTGGCCTGCATGTATGTCTATGTGAGGATGCCAGATCTCCTGGAACTGGAGTTACAGTTTTAAGAAGTCATGTGGGTGCTGGGAAACCAAGGTCCTCTAGAACAGCAACTAGTGCTCTTAGCCACTGAGCCACTCCTCCAGTCCCAATCTTTTATTATAATTATATTATTTTTTATTATTATTAAAAGTTGTGTATTATACGGGCCAGCCCAATGGCTCAGTGAGTTAAAGGTACTTGAGGCCAAGTCTGACGACTGAATTCTCCAAACTGTCCTCTCAATTCCACACATGTGCCATGACACATGCACCAAAAGAGTATGTGTGTGTGTGTGTGTGTGTACATGTGCCACAGTGTGTGAGTGGAGGTCAGAGACAACTTGTAAAAGTTCTCTTCTTCCACTATATGGGTCCGTTGGTTTGAACTAAGGCTGTCAGGTTTAGCAGCAAGCCACTATATCCATAGAGGAGTCATCTCACCAGTTTTTTTTTTTGTTGTTGTTTTTTTTGTTTTGTTTTTTCGAGACAGGGTTTCACTGTAGCTTTGGAGCCTATCCTGAAACTAGCTCTTGTAGACCAGGCTGGCCTCGAACTCACAGAGATCTGCCTGCCTCTGCTTCCCAAGTGCTGGGATTAAAGGCATGCGCCACCACCGCCTGGCCATTTTTCTTTTTTTTTTTTAATTTATTTATCTTATGTGCATTGGTGTGAAGGTATCAGATTCCCTGGAACTGGAGTTACAGACAGTTGTGAGCTGTCATGTGGGTACTGGGAATTGAACCAGGGTCCCCTAGAAGAACAACCAGTGCTTTTAACCACTGAGCCATCTCTCCAGCCCCTTGTTTTCATTTTTTTTAAGACAGGGTTTCTCTATGGTTTTATTTGTTTGTTTGTTTCACATATTTTGAGTTATGGGATTTTTCTTGTGGTTTTTTTGTCTATGTAGCCCAGGCTAACCTCAAACTTACTGTAGCTAAGGATGCCCTTGATTTTCTTTTTTCTCTCTCTTTTTTTTTTTTTTCCAAGACAGGGTTTCCCTGGGTAACAGCTGTCCTGGAAGTTGCTTCATAGACCAGGATGGCTTCAGACTTACAGAGAACCACTTGCCTCCGTCTCCTGAATTCTGGGATTAAAGGTGTGTGCCACCACTGCCAGTGACCTTGATTTTCTAATCCTGCCTCCTCTACCTCCTGAGCACCAGGATTACAGCCAGGAACCAGCACACACAGTGCATGTAGTGATGGAGGTTGAAGGCATGGCTTTACGTAGGCTGGGCAAGCACTCTATCAACCAAGCCACATCCCCAGCCTCTCAACTCTGCTTCCTAAATCACTTTTTTACCCTCGCAAGTTTGGTTCACCCAGACATAGGCCTTCAGATGCAAGGACCACACTGTTCTCCAACCATGCCCCAGTCCCTACAGCTTCTCCCCAACAGTCACCCCTGGAACCTGATGCCTCGGAGTCCCAACCCTAACACTCTCCTACCTCTGTGAACTTGGGTGAGTTATTTAACCCGTTTGTGCCTTAGCTTTTCATTCCTGAAATGAGGACGACAAGTACCGCGTAAGGAGCCAGCACACCTAAAGCAGTGTTTGCTGCATGTGATACGCATCCACGTTAGCTTTAATATTTTATTATTTTCTGGGCATGGGTGTTTTTGCTTGTATGTATATCTATGTACCACTGTGTGCCTGGTACAGAGTAAGTCAGAAAAGGGCATCAGATTCCCCCAGAACTGGAGTTATAGACAGTTGTGAGCTGCCACATGGGTGCTGGGAACCAAACTCAGGTTTACTAGAAGAGCAGCCAGGGCTCTTAACCGCTGAGCCATCTCTCCAGCCCAGAGCACCGGCTGATCTTCTAGAGAACTTGAGTTCAGTTCCCAGAACCCATGTCAGGTGAGTCATCTGTATGTAACTCAGCTCCAGAGGGGCTGATACGTTTAGCCTCAGAGAGCAACCACACTTGAACGCACATAACCATGTATACAGACACACACACCTACACACAAGTAAAAATGATAAAATTATCTTTAAAGATTTTTAGCCAGGTGTGGTGTTGAATGCCTTTAATCCTAGCCCTGAGGAGTCAGAGGCAGGCAGATCTCTGAGTTCAAGGCCAAGTTGGTCTACAAAGTGAGTTCCAGGACAGCCAGGGCTACACAGAGAAATCGTGTCAATTTTTAAAATTTTATCTCATGTATATGTGTGTGCCTGAGTATATGTAGCATATGCATGTGTACAGGTGTAGGAGGAGGCCAGAAAAAAGGTGTTGGATCCCTTAGAACAGGGGTTATAGGTGGCTGTGAGCCCCCTGACATGGGTGTTGGGAAATGAACCCTGGTCCTTGGCAAAAGCAGTTGGTGCATTAACCGCTGAGCTGTCCCTCCAACCCCTATTTATTTCCTTTCCGAGACATGATCTCACTGTGCAGCCCTGGCAGACCCGGAACTTGTTAGCCTCCCTGCCTTTAAGCGCTGGATAAAACTGTGCACCTCCACAATGAGCTCCGTGTTACTCTTATGGGGAAAGTATTGTGAGGAAGGCTGGACCTTACTACACACCAGAGCTGCTTCTGTATGATCCCACAGGGAAGGCAAGGGGGACAGGCTCTCGCCGTTTCGCTTCTCTGCCTCTCTGGCTCCATCCATGCCTCTTGGTCTTCACTCCATGTCACTAGCAGACATCCCTCCTTTTTTTCTTTTCCCCTGCCTTTTATTTTTTTAATCTCTTCTTTCTCTACATCTTTCTCTTTCTGGTCTTACCCACCTTTCTATGTTTTTTTCTCTCTTCTCTTTTGTGGGTGCTGGGAATTGAAACTGAGCCCTCTGGAAGAGCAGCTAGTGCTCTTAACTGCTGAGCCATCTCTCCAGCCCCCTCCTCTCTCCATTGTATGTCTTTGTTACTGAACTCTGGGGAGCATACCTTCAGCCTATTTTTTTTTCTTTTTGTTTTTTTGGGTTTTTTGTTGTTGTTTCGTTTTTGTTTTTTTGAGACAGGGTTTCTCTGTAGCTTTTGGAGCCTGTCCTGGAACTAGCTCTTGTAGACCAAGCTGGCCTCGAACTCACAGTCAGCCTATGTTTCTTTTATCTTCTCTTTGCAACTGTCCTGTATCTGCCGGTCTCCCTGCCTCCCTCCCACTATGCCCTGTCCTTCATCCTTGTGTCTATGGATCTCATGGCTCAGCCCTGCAGTCTCCCCTCGCTGGCTGGCCCTTGTTTTACCGCCTCAGTTACAGCCACACCTGTAACCCATCTCTGCGTATCTCAGGGAGACTGTGTTTCATTGTTTCCATTTTCCATGCTGCCTCTGCCTAGCTGGCTACAGGGCATAGCGTGTGCTGGTCTGCTAGCCTGTTTCCCCCACTCCTCTCTCTGGCTTAAGACAAGGCCCTCCCTCTGGAGCCCAAGCTAGTCTCAATCATGGTCCTCCAACCCACTCCTCCTGCCTCAGCTGCTGGGATCACAGGTAGACGCTGCCATGCCTGGCTCTGTCTTTTTAAAATTTGGGCAGCTATTTCACACCAGTGCCATCTGAATCCCTGGAGGTATAGTGATGACCAAAACGGGGCTCATGCCAGCTCTCAAGGAACATTCATTCTGGTGGTAGACAAGACACAGAGCAAAGAGCAGATCAAGCTGCAGGCGGGACTCAGCGGTGAGGCTCTTAGTGGGCTTGAAGCCCTGAGTTCTGTCCCCAGTCCTACAAAAAGAAACAAAATTAAAATAACCCCTATTATCCATGACTCCAGCTGCCCAGCTGATCCTCTCAGGTGCAGGCCCCGGCAGGCTTGAGGGCAAGCTGCTGAGTTCTCCTGACAATTCCCTGTCACTAAATAGGGACTTTGTGTTTAACCCATTTACTGTCTTTGAACAGCATTCGTTATGATCCAGACTGGGAGAGACAGAAATAAATAGAAGCAATTAAAAAATAAGACAAACAAACAAACCCTTGTGCTGGCGGGAGGCAGCATCTGTGCTGAGCCTAGTAGGACGGGCAGGAAGGAGTCTCAGTGTCCCATGAGGCAGGGGGACCCTTCACTACGCCCTCTCCTTTCCCTGGCTGCAACAGGGTTAAAACAGATCTGAGCAGCTGTGATATTTTTCTTTAAAAACTGATTTTGAGCTAACATTTGAAAAGGACGATATTTTATGTAAAACTCAAAATCCCTAGCTTCTCCGGGGGAAAAAAAATATCAGAAGATCTGGCCCCATGGGGCACATCTCCACCTGACAGAACTGGTTGTCTCCCTATGTGGGGGTGGCAGTCTCCACATCTTGGTTCCTCCTTGAAGTCGAGGTCAAAGTCAAGCTGCTCCTGGCTCTGCTTAATCCTGGAAAAGAGATGCCCCCCCGCCCCCGCCCCTGCTGCCTCCATCCAGAGCGGGGTGGGGGTGGGGATGGTGACAACACAAAGCAGGGGCAGGGGGCACACCTGAGCTTCCAAGTTTTCAGCCTCACCTCCTAGCATCTCTGCCCACCCATCCCTCTGACTGCCCCCTCTCCTGGGCTTCGGGGCCCCTCCCTCACAGGCTGTAGAGAGAACCACACTTCATACTACCAGTAGGGAGTGTGAACAGAGAGAGACATGGGAGCCACAGGAGTCCTCAGTCATTCTCAGCATACATTTATTAAGTGCTTACTGTGTGCCAAGGAGTATGCTGGGGGCTAGGAACAGTAAAGAGCCAGGGAAGAGCCAAGGTCAACTGCTGAGGTATCAGTGACACTCTGTGACCCTGGTGAATGGAAGAAGAGCATACCTTCAGGCCTCACATCCGGGCCTGGATTCTGACCTGCCTAGATGCTCCTAGTAACAGAAAGGGACACAAAGGACCTTTCCTTCCTCTGTCTTCAGGTGTTACAGCACACAGGCACCCCTACACATGTACTCAGACACAGCAGAACACCTCAGAACACACACATACACGCAGGTGTTACAGCACACAGGCACCTCTGCACAGACACACCAGAACATCTCAGAACACGCACCCATATACACACAGGTGTTACAGCACACAGGCACCCCTACACATCTTTCTTGACACAGGGACACCACAACATCTCAGACCAGCACACACACACACACACATACACACATACGGCCCAGCCAAGCAGTCATTCAAAAAGGTGGTATGGAAGGGCCACGCCAGGGCTGGGACTTTGACCCCAAAACTCTTTGGCCAAGCCTCTTACCAAAGTGTGAAAGACAAAACGGAAAAGTGGGGAAGGGGAGAACTTAAAGCTCCACTGTAGGAGACATCCTGAGGGGACCAAGATCAGTGGTACTGACCTTACCAAGTCAGTGTCCTGTCATAGGAGGGAGAGGGTCCCTCAAAGGTTGAGTTTCAGTATCATGCTACACACACTGGGCTCATGGGATTTAGCAACAGGCCCCTTAGCCAAACTGTGACGGGACAGACACATCCCTTTCACTGCAGGAAAGGACGTTCAAGCTCTCCCTGAAAGACGTGTGGCTGCTAACCTCTGAGCTTCCCTCAGAAGACACTCAAGGTTAGGAAGTGACCCCTGGTCCTGTCTTGGATCTGTCCATGTAAGAGTGACTCACTGCAGGGACCAAGGGGTACAGATGGCGGCTGTGCTGGCAGGGCCATGATGCCTTCTTCATAGAGGACACTGACTCTCCTGCCACACCCTAGGGCTCAGGATGAGCTAGAGCATTGGGGATACAATCTCACCTTGACCCAGGGAAGGGCTACAGCCCGAGGATAAGCCAGTCCCCCGAACTACTCGGGGACTTTTACCCTCACAGGCAACAGTCTCTGTGTGAGGGAAGTTGTCAATATACTTAGGTTGGGACCTGGTAACTTGCACTGATAAGGAACCTCACTGACCCCAAAGCCCCTGGGAACCTATCTTAGTGCCCTTCATAGGGAACAGTACTGAGGCTGTAATGGCCCCCATAGCCTGGCTCTGTAGGGACAATGGCAGAGCTCTGAGCAGCATACCTCACCACATGCTGGCATAAGCTTGTGCCCACCAGATGGTGCATCTGCCTAGGTTCACACAGGCTGACAGGAAAGTACAACAGAGCCCTCTGAGCAGGGCATATCAGGGTACATCTACAATCCCAAACACTCGGGAGGCTGAGGCAGGAAGATGGCCAGGACAAAGCCAGCTTGAGACAAGTAGGATCCTGCCTCAAAGCAAAACAAAGAGACTCCCACGCCTCTACTTAGCTGAAGATGTTTGTGTTGCCATCTGGGATAGTAGTTCTGTCCACATGAATGCAATACTGGATATGTGTCCCTCTGCCCATTTTCAGTGTACACGGGGCCTAGGCATGTACAAGACCATGATAAGAGTATATATACAAGTCTTTTTTTTTTTATTAGTCTCTTTGGTATTTTTTTTTAAATATTTCTGATGGTTTATTTAACTTTATTTTTATGTACATTGGTGTGAAGGTGTCAGATCCCCTGGAAGTGGATTTTCAGACAGTTGTGAGCTGCAATGTGGGTGCTGGGAATTGAACCCGGGTCCTCTAGAAGAGCAATCAGTGCTCTTAACCACTGAGCCATCTCTCCAGCCCCGTCTCTTTGGTTTTTTTGAGACAGGGTTTCTCTGTGTAGCCCTGGCTGTCCTGGAACTCATTCTGTAGACCAGGCTGGCCTTGAACTCAGAGATCTGCCTGCCTCTGCCTCCCAAGTGCTGGGGTTAAAGGTGTATATTACTATTGCTTGGCTATGTACAAATTTTGACCAGGACTTCTGGATGTAGGCATGGGGGACAAAACACGGAAAGTAGCCCCCAAGGGCCTTGTCTTTGACCTTAATTAAGGTTGGAAGCAGCTGTGAATAGGCCCTAGCAGAGAGAGAAGAGGGCAGAGGCCCAGGGGAAACTATTCTTGATGAGGGAGTGCCTAAACCACAAAGTAAGGACTTCCAGAAGAGCAAGTGAGACTGGCTCTGTCCTCACCAAATGAAACCACAAGGCGAGGCGTCACTTCCTGTTCCTTCCACCTCCAGAGCTTACAGGACAAGGGGAAAGATGAAGAGGCTGGGGCCACTGGTGCCTCTGCCTGTGTCTAGCCTGTGGTTCTGTCCCTCTCAGGGTACCTCTCTTGAGGGTGAAGTGATCAGGGAATTATTCCTCCAAGTACCCATCAGCCTCCATGGTCCAAACAACCCTTGTGCAAACAGCTTGCCCCATATCTGAGAAAGCTTTGACCCCACCTCTTGGGTTTTGCTGCTCTATTGGAAGCCTGGCAACCCTTGGGCTGTTGCTTCTGGCCTAGAGGGCCTTGGTTGCTTTAGTGACTGATACCCACGTGAGAGTTTTTGTTGTTATACTGTGAGCCAGTTACTCTCCCTCTCTGGGACTTTTTCTGTAAGTGTCTGCTCCACTCTAGGCTGCTACCACTATTCAAAGACACTAGGAAAACATGTCAACTTTGTGCCAAGTCAGGGCAGAATGGCCCTTGACTAGGGAGTTCCCAACTCATCTGGCTTGCCTCACCTCTGTTCCCTGATGCCGGCTGATGCCTCTGATCCTCAAGCAACGTTGACTCTGGGCTCTTTTCCATCCAAATGTCTAATTTCTCGATCCTAGAATATTCCCTCAAATTGTCATCTCAGAAGGTGTGGCCCTTCAGTATTGTTGGGGACAGCACAGGTCATGTCTAAGCAACCTCAGCAATCTCAGCATGTCCCTAGCAGGGAGGGCTTTGTCAGTCAGCATAGTGTCCTCCTTCCTTGTGCATCTGAACCTCTGGGAGGCACCAGAACCAAACCAAGACACAGATGAGACCTGCAGCCAACAGGTTTTTGTTTTGTTTTCGTCCTAGACAAGGTTTGTGCAGCCTTGGCTGTCCTGGAACTCACTCTGTTGATCAGGCTGGCCTTATACTCACAAAAGTCTGCCTGCCTCTACCTCTTGATTGCTGGGATTAAAGGTATGCGCCACCACCTCCCAGCTTATTTTTTTGTTTTGGTTTTGTGTTGATTTTTTTAAACAGGCTTCTCTGAGTAGCTTTGGAGCCTGTCCTGGAACTCACTTCGTAGACCAGGCTGGTCTCAAACTCAGAGATCCACCTGCCTCTGCCTCCTGAGTGCTGGGATTAAAGGTGTGTGCCACCACCGCCCAGCTGTTTTGTTTTTTAAAAGATGGGATCTCCTGAAACCCAGGCTGGCTTCGAACTTACTATGTGACCAAAGATGACTTTGACTCCTGCTCCTGATGTCACCATCTCTCAAGTGCTGGGATAAGAGGCATGTGCCACTATGCCCAGTTTTATTTGGGGCTGGGCATGAAGCCCAGGACTTCTGTGTAAGCTAGGCAAACATGCTACCAATTGAGCTACATCCTCACCCTGCCCTGGAGCCTACAATCTTAACACTGCAGGACCTTCTGCAAGTAGCCACTGTGTCACACATGCAGGAAGGGCATGGCTCCTATGATTGATTGGTTAGTCACCCACCACTGAGCTGCATGTCACCTTGTGTGTGAAGCATGATTACAGCTCAGGCTGAAACATGTCACCCTTTGCCTCCTGATCCTGGCATTACAGGCCTGTATCACATTTCCATAGAGCTACCATTCCAAGAGCAATGTACAAAACTTACAGTTTTCCTTACATCCTTGTAAACATTTGTAGGCTTTCTTTTTAAAAAAAAAAAAAAACTTTACAGGGTCTCACTGTGTAGTCCTCACTAGCCTGGAACTCATGATGTGTACCAGACTGGCCTCCAACTCACAGACTTGCCACCACACCAGGCGCTACACCCCTTCTTAGACAGCTGCAATGTCCATGAACACGGGGAAGATGCTGTGGGCACCCTAACTCTGCACACTGAACCTCTGACTGCAAAGGACAACCAGTGAGGTGTCACAAAGCAGCACTCTGGGGGGTGTTTCTGGAAAATGCTGATCCAGTTCTTTTGAGAAACAGAGCCTAAGGCCTTGTCCATGCGAAGAGTGAACCACGAGAAACCACAGAGAAGGGCTTCCAGCAACTCACTGTTGTGGGGGTAATGACTTTAATGTTTGAATGGACTGGAGCCAAGACTTCAGTCCACTCTTGCTACAGAGCCCGGACTTGGCCTGGTGGTGTCTCGTCTGTGGCCGCCCTCAGCCCATCCTGAGCTATTTAGTCTATGGCTCTCCTGGAGTTACCACATAAGAACCCTTGGGGTTATGAGTTGACAGGAGACAGTAGAGACTAAGGCTGCCGGATTGGCCGGCCCAGTTGGAACTGACAGCAGAGAGGAGAGCCCACACTTCTCCACAGCCCTATTTGCCCGGAGTATGGGGTAATCAAGGCTTTTCTTTGTCCATGCCCCTCTCTGGACATGTCACTCAGGACAGAGCACCCAGGTGCAACTGGGTTTGTCGCTAGCAGAAGATCTGTAGAGTCTCACCACGTAGCCTTGAAACTTTCCATGTAGACCAGGCTGGCCTCAAACTGCCTGCTTCAGCTTTCCAAGTGCTGGGATTACAGCATGTGCCACTGTCTGACATTTTTATTATTCTTACTGGCAGACCCTCTTATCTTGCCTTTCCCTCTCAATCTTAAAACGGGCACATGTAGTAGTCAACTGATATGTGAGGAGGGTCACCCATTACCAACAGGAAAATGGATTTATTGCTTCATAAGAAGGATTCTGATGCAACTTAAAACAATAGACTTAAAAAAAACTAATTCACCCCTCTTGGCACCCCAAGAAGTCTCTCAGACAGGGTCTCTAGGGGCAGTCAAGGTAATTGGGTTATTGAGCCAGGCAGGCCTGCTAGACTTTCCCCACACAAACAGCGCCAGTGCCCTGTTAAGAGTCTGCCAGCAGGGGGCACTGTGACCACACGGCCACATACAAGGTCCCTATCATAAAGCAAGGTTGACTCTCCCATCTTGAGCCTGCTGCCGGCCTGGCTGGCTTCTGGTCTGGTCCACTCTCATAAAAGCAGCCCGTGGGGGTGCCCTCTACCACATATGCACATGTACACACACACAAAGACACACCCCCAGTTACTTGCTAGGCCTGGCTCTCCATGTCTGTCAGTCACCGCCTTATTTCCACCCCAGAAAAACAGCTGTGTGTGGGTGGAAGGGTGACCTTCCCTTGTGATGTCCCCTTAGCTCCCTTCAGGTTGCAGGCTGGAACAAGGGCGGCAGCAGAAATGTATTCCCCCAGTATAAGGAATAAGCCTTGCCCATGATTCCTGAGGCTTTGTTAACTATTCTGTCCTTCAGCCCTTCCCCAGACTGAGACAGGGCGGGGGTGAGGGGCATCTCCATAGGCCTTCAAGGAAAAGACAGGCCAGGGACTAGCCACTGGTGGGGGGGGGGGCGGCGGAGTGGGGGAGCATTGGGATTACAAAGGGGTTAGCACCAACAACAGGAAGCGGGTCCTTCCTTCCTCAGGCAGCCACAGACTGGTCAGGGGGAGGTAAAAGGCCAGGCCAGGGGAGTGCAGACAGTGCAAGCCTTTGTCCTCAGGTAGGCGTGGCTGGTGGGCATGCAGCTCAGGGACAGGTAGTGTGGGTAGAGGATGACAGGCCCCTCTGCTTTGGCAAGAGGCAGAATCCAGATCAGTGAGGGAGAGCCTGCTTGCTGGGGGCTCTCCTTGGCTCCAGGTACAGGCCCCATGGAGATCCAAGACCCCAGAGCTCCTGGGGTGACAGCCAGGCCAGCCCAGTTTCTGGCAGTGGGAAGTTCATTTGTCTGGGCCCTCTCCTGTCCTTCCACACCAGCACTCCACAGCAGGGCCAGGGCTTTGTGAGGAAGTACGGGGCTCCGGCTTGGTGAAGGGCAGGATCCAGGGAGCGCATGGGATCCTCTGGGGCAGGGAGATGACAGCGGTCAGTCACTGAAGCACAGGCAGACGACCATAGCTCTGAGGCGGTGGGCACTACACGAAAGCTTCCCGGTTGGATGAGCCATTGACCTTAAGGAACAGTTTGCTGTCTTCCCGCTTCTGTTGAAGCTGCCTCTCCAGCTGGCGCCGGTAGCAAATCAGGTAAAGGGGCAGGCAGAAGCCTAGCATGCTCATGACAAGCAGACCCACGTTCACCTGGGAGGGTGGGGAGTGGGCTGGTGTAAGGAGCTGTATTCACCACAGGGCAGCGCCCTCCCACACGCACAGATGAAGAAAGAGTGAAAATTAAACGCTAGGGTTGGAGAGGTCCCAGGGCTGTCAACCCACATTCCAGCATCTAAAGCCCCCAGTCCTCCATGGCCACTCAGCAGCCTTCAGGGATGGGGCTGGGGTTGGGACAACTCACAATATCTGGATTAGAATGCTGGTCTTTGGCTGGAAAGCCAGGGATGCACCCCAGAATCAGGTCCAGAGAGGCCATTTGTCTCCTCCTGCCACAGGGACCCCTGACTGGGTTCTGTCCAAAGTTTCCACACTGCCTCTTGTCCTTGGGCCCCACTTTCCCAGGAGCAGAATGGGGAGACACCCCGACTCTTCTTACCCACAGAGGGTCTCCTCCAAGAGGACCCATCATGGCCAGAAACAGTGGCTGCTGCAGGAGAGCAAAGAGCGCGCTGACTAGAGACTGCAGACCCGTGAGGCTACCAAACTGTGTGGAGGGGTACCTGTTGGGGCAACGAGACCTGTCACAGACAGTGCCTTCACAGGCTTCCCAAATCCCTCACTGGCTTGGCTCAGGTATGCTGGTAACTGGGGCTGCACCACTGGTGCCTGTGAGAAGAGGCAGGACCAGCCTCAGGATGGTTGGGTGCAGGCCCCTGAACTTCAGACTCTGAAGAAAGCCTCTCCCACCTCTCCCATACCCCATACTCAGATGTGCCCTCAGCCTGGGGGTGTAGGGCTGAGCAGAGTGAAAAGCATGGTGCCAGCAGAGTCTGCGGCTTGGGAAACGATCCCGGGAAGCAGGTTGGAGGCTGAACCTGGCTCTGCTGTACCCCCTCCAACAACATTGCGCAATAACGGAAACTCAGCATCACCGCTCTTGCCCGACTCCCTCACACCCTGCCAGGGCAGCCACAACTTCCTCCAAGCCTGGGGGGGGGGGAGATGGACAAGGCGGGGGACAGGCAGACCTGGAATAACCCCTGTAAGATGCTACTCAAAGAGGGAAGGAGTCCTGGGCTTAATATTGGGGAACATTAGGTTCCGTTGTCCCTGAGATACAAGGGAGCCCTGGGCAAGAACAAGCTGCATGCATGGTTACAGACAGTGGATGATGGAACTTGGGTTTCGATTTGTGGGCCAAGCCCTGGGCAGAAGAAGGAGGAACAGCTATCTAGCTTCTTGGAAAAGCTGTAGGTGTCACTGTAGGCAGGGTTCAAGGAGATTGTGGCCAGCAAATAGGTCCTTTAGGCCCTGGGTGAGGCCAGCCCAGTTCTTCTGAGACCAGTTATCCATGTCACTGCCCCTACTGAGGACTATTTACGCTTCAGTATTTAGCTTTAGGCAGCCAGAACCCAACCCTGCCCCAGTGAGCAGCCAGGGACAGTGCCAGCACTCAGCTGAACAGCGAGCCCTGGGGCCCTGAGGCCCTGACCCCATCTGAGAGACTGACTTCGTGTTAAATGCCATGGCTTGTGGGCACCCAACTGCTGCCTACTGACTCACCTACTGTCAGTATGTATGGTGGCCTTTACTGACACATACAGCAGAAACCCTAGTACTTGCCCCTGATACAAGATGAAACATGCCAGAAGGGTAGGATAGGCCAGTTTCAGGGTCTCCATGGCAGCAGCAGTTCCCTTGGGTCAGGGCCACCACACCACCCAGAGGTTCCAGGACTTACACAGCAGCATATAGGCCCCCTACTGCAGAGTGGATGAATCCTCGCACAATTGTGTGCAGGACGAAGGAGAAGATCTGAGGGAGGGAAGGAGGGAGAAGAGCATGAGCAGGAGACCCCTAGGGACCCCTCTGCCCTTCCCTCTGGCTCCTGGGAACTCAGGCACAGGAACCAGGGCCATCTGGGTTGGCTGCTACCAGCTCTCTAGAGCAGAGTGCTTTTTTTTTCTTTCTTTTTTTCCTGGTTTTGTTTTGTTTTGGAGACAAGGTCTCACTGTATATCCCTGGCTGTCTTAGGACTCTCCATATAGACCAGGCTGGCCTCAAACTAACAAAAATATGCTTGCCACTGCCTCCACAGTGCTGGGATTAAAGTCATGCATCACTATGCCTGACCTTTGATAACACTTTTTTTGTAATATTTAAAAAAAAAAAATTTAACACTCACAGCCTGGTAATCACAGGCCTGCCTCTCCCTATATAAATAAAATTAAATATACATGTATATATGTATGTATGTATATTTAATTTTATTTATGTGTATCAGTCTTTAGCCTGCATGTATGTACACACACTATATGTGTACCTGGTGCCAGAATCCAGAAGAGGGTACCAGATCCCTTGAAATTGGAGTCACAGACAGTTGTGAATCACCATGTGGGTGCTGGGAACCAAACCCAGGTCCTTACACAAGCCCACCCAGTGCTCTTAACCAGTGAGCCATCTCTTTAGGTCCTCATTTTTGTAATTTAAAAAATTACATTGGGATTAGAGAGATGACTTAGCCGTTGAGGACCTGGTTCAATTCCCAGCACCCACGCAGTGGCTCACAACTCTCTGCAACTCCAGTTCCAGGGGACATGACACCTTCCGGCCACTCTTGGCACACAGGCTTACACATGTAGGCAAAACACCTATACACATAAAACAAGAAATTTTAAACTTTTGTTGTTTAAAAAATTACATTCATCTATTTTGTGTGTGCAAGTGTCACGACGTATGTGGAGGTCAGAGGACAACTTTCAGGAGTTGGTTCTCCTGCCTTGTGGGTCCTAGGGTCAAAGTCACTGGGCTTGGCAGGAAGAGTCTTTCACAGCTAAGCCACCTTGATGACCCTTGCATGAATTTTGTAGCCAGTTGCTAAATATTCATTATAAGAAATTAAATTATATAAACTTGCAACTAAGAAACTAGCGGTGGGCTGGAGAGATGGCTCAGCAACTAAGAACACTGTCTGCTCTTCCAGAGGACCCAGGTTCAATTCCCAGCACCCACATAGCAGCTCATATCTGTCTGTAACTCCAGTTCTGGGGCATCCAACACCCTCACACAGATACACATGCAGGCAGAACACCAATAACATTTTTTTTAAAAAAATTTAAAAAACAAAGAAAGAAAAAAGAAAAGAAAAATAGCCAGGCATGGTGGCACACACCTTTAATCCCAGCACTCAAGAGGCAGAGGCAGACAGATTTCTGTGAGTTTGAGGCCAGCCTGGTCTATAAAGAGAGTTCCAGGACAGCCAGGACTGTTAATCAGAGAAACCTGTGTCAAAATAAGAAGCTAAACTGATGGTCTTAAAACAAAGGCAATGAATGATCAAAGCTTATCAATTCCTAATTCCTTCACCAGAATTACTATTGTTATTCTGAAGGCATCTTCCATATATTGTACATTGTCAGCCACAATGAGAGTATTCCCATAATGGACACTGCAGGCAAATGCATGAAGGCTTAAAGTCCCCTTACCCAACCCTAAGAATCTATATTTACGTGAGAATTTTCCCAGAGGTTTCCCTGCCTGGTGATCTAGGCCCTACTGGCCCTAATGGCTGTCTTTATCTGCCTTGCAAATCTCTATCACAGGTTTGTGGTTTTTTTTTTTTAAGATTTATTTATTTATTTATTATGTATAGAGTGCTCTGGGCACCAGATCTCATTACACATGGGTGTAAGCCATCATGAAGTTGTTGGGAATTGAACTCAGGACCTTTGGAAGAGCAGTCAATGTTCTTAACCTCTGAGCCATCTCTCCAGGCCTCTTCCTGTTAGCAATCTCTGAGAAGGCCTTGTTAGTCAATGACCCCTGAGCGGCACTAGCCCGCCACCATAGAGCCCTGTGTCTGTCCTTTGTATCTTTCATATACATCCCTGCCATCCTGCATTAGCAGCTAGGCCCTGCTCCCAGGACTGTGGCTGGTGGAGGGGTCAGAACTACTCCTGGCAGGCTTGAAAGGTTACGCAGCTGTGGATTTACACAGCCCTGTCTCTTCCTTCATGTGCACTACCGCCTTTTCACAACTGGCCTTCCAGGAGAACCGAGTGAAACAAAAGGCGGATGACTGTCTGCAACTGAGCATTGTCCCTTGACAGGACAAGATGGTCGTGACAGGGGTCTGCCAGTGTCTCCCCCCGGAAATGGTGCAAGTCTCCCACGGCTTATTCTGGTCTGCACATCCAGTGCCAGCATGTATGTGTGGCAGTACCTGTGGGTGTGCTCACCTGTGTGCTCAACGTAGCTCAACCAACACCTGGCACCTTGCAAACAAAGAGCCTCTTCATTTCCTCCCAGAGTTGGCATGAGGCATATCTGCACTTGGGCTACACCCACTGGGAACAGTAAGGTGCATCCCCCCCACCTTGTAAACATGGGACCTGGGCCCAAATGGACTCCTAGAACGTCTTCACAGACCAAAGGGTGGGGCCAGGTAGGTGCAAAGTCTACTTGGCTTACAAATGCTAGCAAGTCAGGCTTCAGAACACTCAGACATCTTGTGCAAGGTGAAAAGTGGTGGTATGTTTTTACGATCCCAGCACTTGAAGGGTCAAGGCACGAGAATCGAGTCTGAGGCCAGCCTAGGCTACACAGAAAGACTCTGTCTCAAAAGACAAAAGAAATCTTGTACAAAGGAAGTAAATCTTTGAATCCTTATGCCCAGCCAGGCTCAGTTATTCTCTCTAGGATAATAGTCACGTGGACATTGTTGTCTCTGCCACTAAGAGGGCTGGGATTACAAGCATGTGCCACCACCCTTTGGCATTGCCCAAACCTCTTTAGACATCAAATTTCAAGTGTCTGAGAAAATACAAAACCACACAGTTCCAGGAAACAGATGATGGTGGTGCCCATGGTATGACATGCAAGGTGCCTAAGGACAGATGTGGCTTCTTGGAGAGGAGTCCCTCCTCTTCAGCCATACCTGGGGAGTGGAGGAGGCTAAGCAGACCTCCAGCAAATACTAACAGCTGGCAAAACTGAATTAATTAAGTCACATGCATATTTTAGCCTCTAGATATCCCCCCCCATCTGTGTCCCATCCCCTACACTGTCCCTCCCCAGACCTACCTGTAGAGGCAAACTAGGAATGAGGCAGGTCACCCCAAAGCCCACCAGCAGCACGTTTGTAAAGGCGAAGGCCCGCATGGCATTGGTAATTTTCTGGACCTGCCTGTCTCGTTTCTGCTTCTTTTCACCTCTGTGGAGAAAGAGCACATAGGACTTGGGGTGGGGGTGAGGTTCCCTGGAGAAAGGCAGGCCCTCCCCAAAAGGTCAGGGATCCCAGGATGTGGGCTAATGCAAGTTCCACAGGCCACTCAGCCTCATCTTAGATCAGGACTAGGGACACTCTCTAGGCTGCCCTCTCAGTTGAGCAGAGGCTGATTCAAGCGGAGGCTCTCACAGCAGAGAAGAGCGTCACCCCGTGCCCCTGCTCAGTGAGCTCAGCTGATGGCAGGGATGGGGAGGAGTAGAGTGTGCCCCAGCAAGGGTGCAGCAGAGCCTCACTGCACCTGTATCTTGCAGGAAGCTGGTAATAAGCCAGATAATAAGCCAAATAAGGGAGTGAGTTGGTTTCCCCTTGGGGGGCAGGATGGGGTGAGGGGAAGCAAATACACAGCAGATGGAACCAGGATGGCAAAGAGCCCTTTGGCTCTAGGGCCTAACCTAGATAACAGAGAGTCTCTGTAATTATTTCCTTGTGGATTAACTATTACTGATTCCAGCCGCGCCACCCACACTGAAACCCCAAGGATAATCACAAGAACGAATAGCAAATGTACAAAGGAGGGCAGCAATTCCTAGGCCCACCACTTCCTAACTAACCACCTCTGTAAGAAGACTTGAACACTTATCCCTGGTCCCCTCATCTCTAAAATGGGTACAACACTAACTAACACATGTTGCATCATGGTACTGAAGCTGAAGTGAGACACTGTGTGTTCAGTGCTTGGCACTGGGCCTGATACAATAAATAACAGCCTATCACATGATGGGAGTGTAGAAGACAGCGTTTAACTCATCCTCTGATCTTAGAGCCCAGCCCTTCCATAAAGCAGGGCTCCCGAGCCTTGTTGAATCTTCAGAATCAGCACATCACTAGCATACTTGGTTGGAGTAGCTTACAACTCAAGTAAGTGCAATGAACCCCAGCAGCAAGTGGCTTTAAAATAGTAGCCCCCTTGTGCGGCTTGTGCCAATGGCCTGTGCCAAACCTGGGGTCCTGGGTTTCCCTCTGCTCTCATCTGCCTCAGTGGCTCCTATTTCTTCCCATCAGAGAATTTCCATAGGGTGGGAACAATGGGCCCTGGCAAGCCCAGGGCCCTGAGTGTACCTCTTGCCCCTCCTACCCACCAGGCCCTACCTAACACGCAATATGGCCCCGCTGCCCTTCTCTGGGGGCCGAGAGTGGGCTGTGGCCTACATACTGAGTGGTGTCTTTCTCCTCAGGCTCCTCAGAAGTATCTTCACACTCCTTTAGCTTCCAGTCCATGATGTAGCCGATGACAGGAGCTGTCAGCAGGCAGAGCAGCTGGAGTGCGCCAAAGATGGACGTATAGAGGGCAACTGGGAAGGAAGATGGCGTGTCATGGGAGCCCCAGGCACACAGCCCTGGAGAACAGCCTGAGTGAGCTCTGCAGGCTCTCGGAGGTCTGCCTCGGAGCCCCCTGGTCAGTGTGGGTTGAAGGGAACCTACAGACCGTAACTTCTGAAATCGAAGCTAGAACAATGGCCAATTTTTCTGCTCCAAACCTCTACTATTTGCCCTGTAACAACTAATGAAACCCAGGATGTCACAATGACAAATTCCTCCCCAACACCAAACTTTCAGGAAGTCACTCTGACTTGGAAACCACAAAATCACCAATGCCCATGACTGGGCCTTATATGTGACTGATCATCATTTTCTGTCTCTAGAATATACCAGGAAGGCACCATTCATGGGGACTCTGACATCACGGCTTCCAATCTTCACAGAGACTTAAAATTGTAGGGAGTGGGGGACAAAAAAATAGTTGACTGCTAAATGTTCCACCCCCACCCACCCGTTTAGTCAAGGGGGATATTTGTAATTTGAGGCGAGAAGTCTCTGAACAGAGAGTAGCTGAGAGAGGTGTCGCAAGGTTCCCTGACAACCCCGCTGCTTACCAGTTGCCATCACTTCATCAAGAGAGCAAAGGTGGAAAAGCAGAAAGAAGAAGTCAGAGGTAGAGGTACAAAAAGACAGGAGGCAGGCCCACCACACACTCCACTTCCCAGAGACCCCTAGAGCACCCGATGAAGGCCTTGCCCACTCCAGCTCCAGAGATGGATGTGAGAGAGCCAGGCCCAGCTGACATCCTCCTGACAGCTGGTGAGTCAGGCTGTGGCCCTGGCCAGGCACCACGACAGGGAAGTGGCATTCTGAAGGCCCTGGCAGAGTTGGAGTCTGACCATGTGGCCCTGTGGAAATGCTGCTCTGTCGCTGCCACCTCCCGCTGTACTCAAAAGGAAAGGTCAAAGGAGCCGTGCCAGTCACGGTCATCTGACACCACCGTTCTCCCTAGACAGCCAGTCTTCTCCCTCACTGGCTCCCTGACCCCAAGGCCGCCCTTCTGAGCAGAGCCAGGCCTGTGGATGTGGTGCCAGAGTCTGGGGGAACAAAGCTCCCGTCTCCTATGCTCCAGACCTCCTCTCCCAAGTCCCTCTATTTCCTGAAGCTGACCTTTTGTTCTTTTTCTTTCTTTTTGGTAAGGTCTCATTGTACAGCCAAACTGACCTCAAAATCAGAGTCTTCCTGCCTCGCCTGCCTAGTACCTGAGATTATGGTAGTGAATCAGGACGACCATCTTTTTGTTTGTTTTTCTAGACATGGTTTGCCTGAGTATTCTTGGCTGTCCTAGAAGGCAATGATCCACCTGCCTCTGCCTCCCAAGTTCTGGGACTTTTTTTTTTTTTTTTTGAAGTCAAGGTCTCACTGCATAGCTCTGGCTGGTCTGGAACTCACTGTGTACTTCATGCTGACTTTGAACTCAGAGATCTACCTGCCTCTGCTCTCGAATGCTGGGATTGAAGGACTGTGCCACCATGACCAGCAGAACGGAAAGGAAGAAAATTAGGGCCAGTGACATGTCTTAACAGACAAGGTCCTCGCCATGCAAGCCTCACACTGAGCCGTCTCCCACGGGGGATGGAGAGGATCGACTCCTCAAAGCTGTGCTCTGAGGGCCACATGACAACCAGCATCTGCACCTGCTTGGCTGGTCCCACCCAAAGGCTTAAGAGAGATACCAAAAGGCTAAGCTGATGTGATGACAATCCCCACACTTGGCTGAGACAGGAGAATCCCCAAGCAAGTTCCATGGCAGCCTAGGCTACAACATCGCAGAAAAACAAAAATGTTTTACCACACAGGGTGGTCCACTGTGTGATAGTTATAACGACAGGAGCCTGAAGTCGGAGGGCGGCTTAAGAGTCTAGGCGAAGCAGTAAGCAAGACCCACCCAGATACACTCTCGTTAACCCAGGCAGGCCTCCAACTTGCTCTGTAACCTCAGATGACTTTGAACATCTGATCTTACTGCTGCTACCTTTGGAGTGCTGATTATAGGCATTTACCACCACATTGGTTTATTTGGTACTGGACCAACTGTGGGCTTCACACTAAGAAAGCATTGCCAAGGTCCAATTCAAGACCCCATACCTTAAAACAAAACAAAACAAAAAAGGTACCAAAGGTATAAAGTTAGGAAATTACCACTGGACTAACCAAAGCTGAAAGTCTTTTTCTCCCATAAGGACCCTGAGGCCATTACTGCACCCCATCATGATTTTTTGGTCATTATATCCAGTGTCGTTCCCTTTTCTCTCCCTCCTGAGGATCCAGTAGATGCCTGGAGATTTTCCCTCTGCGAAAGCAGGCCTTCCTGTCCCTGTGGAAAACTGGTATTTGGCTCCTTGCAAGGACTGTGTTATCTTTCCCTCGTTAGCCAACAAAAGAAAGTGGCAGGCTGGCGGGAATGCCAGCAAGTAGGATTTGCCGAATGTGTTTGTCCTGCTTGCTCAGGATGACTAAAGCTGAGTCAGCCAGGCCCTGGGGAAGTACTGACTTTCTCTGTGAAGCAAAGCCCCTTGTCAGCTGAAGACCTGCTGCTGCCTTCCTGTGGGTTATCGGCTCTGCTTCCAGAGTGAACAAGCCTCAACTGGATTACTCCTTCCTGGGAAGCCTCTGTTTTCCCCAGTTCCCAGGGCGGGACACTGATCCTAGAATGGGCCCCCACTGACCCAGAGTCCTCTGCCAGGACAAAGGTCCTTCCCTCAGTCCCCGGGTTGTGGGTTGTTCACGTGCCAAGCCAGTCCCTTTGGATCGGGGATGTGACTGGGTGGAGCAGGCTGCTGTCTTCTCCTCTGGGCAGTGCTTTCAGAACAGACACAGCCCTGAGCCCTCCCCACTGGCACTGGAAACAGACACCCCACACCCTAAACAGGGAGCTATTTCAGTTCTTTCCCTCCTTAGCCGGGGAAACCCTGATGGGGACATGAAAGAACAGTCAGGCTGGCTGCGACAAGACAGCCCTGACAGACAGGGCCTCAGACTCTGCAATTTCCCAGCCCGACTGATCTAGTGCAACAGAATACCCCCTGCTGGTGGGGCTGGTGGGCTTCACTTGGTTGGTGAGAATGGCAGCATCACCCTCCCCTGAGGATGCACATCAAGGCCCAGACGACACTTACCTGTCTTCTGGTCACCGCTGACCAAGAACTCAAGGATGCTGTTCATGGCTCCCATGTAGAAGATGAGTCGCAGCTGTGTGACACACATGGTGACCAGGCTGAGCAGCAGGATGGGGCTAAACACACTGTGCATGAACGAGGGGGCAGCTGCGGGAAGAAGGCATGGTGCTCAGGCCAGGAAACATGGCCCATCCAGCATCCAGGGCCTGGGGAAGGGAAGAAGGCCCAACGTGCTGACTGTGTGGGAGGTGAGGATGGCAAAGCCCATGGCGAGGCTCACGGTGTTGATGCCCATCAGCAGATTCCCTGAGCTCAGTGGCGTGTGTGTGTGTTTGTGTGTAAAATAGGACAGGTGGTGCCTCTGCCCCTTGTGAGGCAGAACAGGAATTCAGTGAGAGGTTACCCACAGATCCTCAGCCAGGGATTCCCAACCGAGGGGGCCCTGGGCTCCTCCCGCAGTGTAAATGAGGGTGCCCCACAGATCTCTTGGGCCAGCCTGGAGCATAGAGTCAGGTGCTGGATACCTGCGGCATCAGGCTGGCACTTCACCTCCAGGTCGACAGTGGACAGGCACAGCTTGTGGCCCTCCTGCAGCGCAGCTTGCTCCTTACCGCTCCTCATGGAGCTGCCCACGCTCAGGCGGCGCCCCACTGTGGTCACCTGCTTGTAGAACTGCTTCCCTGTGATCTTGTGGTCGAAGCCCAGCCAGCTGAACTTAATCTTCACCCTAGAGGCCACGGGAAGGGAGTTTGCTGGTGCAGCTGGGACCCTGGCTGGCAGGAGGGTAGGACAGAGAGCGAGCTGACTTACGAGTAGTCCATGTCCTCTGGTCCTGGGAAGGGCTCTAGCGGCCAGTTGAAGAAACAGTTGAAGAAGACCAGGCCAGAGCAGCCAGCCCAAACCACCAGGATGACAATAAAGGAGGCACCAGCATCGTAGATGAGCTGTCAGGGGGCAGAGGTATCAGTGGGAAGCCAGCATGGGCAAGGGACAGCTGGGAGCTGCCATTGTCTGGGCTGTATGATAAGGCACAACCCTGTGAGCTGAACTACTTAGTTACCAGAAACCCTGCATTCTGCTAATCCCAACCTTTCTGCCCCTGGAATCCAATTTGAGCCAAATGTCACTTTTTTTTTTTTTTTTTTGGCTCTGATTTTTGGAGACCTAGTTTCTCTGTGTTGCCCTGGCTGTCCTGGAACCTACTCTGTAGACCATGATGGCCTTAGACTCACAGAGATTGTCTCCCGAGTGCTGGGATTAAAGGTATAAGCTATCACTGCCTGGCTAAATGTCACCATCATTTTTTTTCCCAGACAGGGTTTCTCTGTTTAACAGCCCTGGCTACAAATGTCACCTTAAGAGGTGACCACTTTATCACTGCCATGCCTGTCTCATAGGGTCACAGTGAACAGAGCTGGCTAAGATTGTTCTCCTCCTGAGGGTTTTTCTTCTTTGTTTTGAGACAGGTTCTTGTGTAGCCCTGGCTGGCCTCAAACTCACTATGGAGTCTCGAACTCCTGATCCCCTGCTTCCACCTTCCACAAGCAGCCTAGCCTTTCTGCTGCTGGGCTCATCGACTATCAGTCTAGTTCCCCAGGAATAGGGGTCTGGATGAGGCTATCCTCATCCACTGATGTTTCTCTCACCCTTAAGAACATACATGGCAGGTGCTCCAAGATACTCAGGAGGCTGATGGACACAGCTCCTTTAGCTCCTCCGTGGGACAGGCCTTGACGCTGTATGCAAAGGGTGCTTTGGCCAGGCTAAGCGGTGATCTTGACGGAGGACAGATTGCTGTGCATTTTAGCACTGACTGTTAACATTTTTTTTTTAACTAGGAAGTGAACTTAGAGCCTCCTGTGTGCTGACCAAGTATCTACCAATAAGCTTTACCTCTGGCCCTTGAAAAACTGTGAGACAAGCCGCACAGTGGTGGCACCTGCCTTTAATCCCAGCACAGGGGAGGCAGAGACAAGCAGGTCTCTGTGAGTTCAAGGCCATCTTGGACTACACAGCTATTTCCAGGACAGGCTCCAAGGCTACACAAAGAAACCCTGTCTCAAACAAGCAAACACCCACAAAACAAAAAATAAACAAATAAAAACCTGTGAGACAAGTCCTGACTTACTTGCCCAGGTTGCCCTTGAACTTGCTTTGTTGCCCAAGTAGGCCATCCTTGTAGCCCAACTTGCCATCCTGTGCTGCCTCAGCTTTCTTAGTAGTTATGATTATAGGTCTGGGTCCCCAGGTCTGTCATGATTATCCTCAGCTCTCCCCAGTTCCAATGTGAGGGTCCCCCTCAGTGTCCTAGCATGTAGCTGCCCATCTCCCTAGGACAGAGTCCAGTGTGTACGTACATACAGAAGACAGGAACTTCTGTTTCCTCCACCATCCAGGAGCAAGAGAAAGTTCACAGGATGGCTGGCCCGATCCCTACCACCTACCACCCACTGCATGGCTTCCCAGCTTCCTGTCTTCCCAGCCGACATCCGTGGCTCCCTCTCATCATCATGGCACCCCACACCCCTAAAGTTAGCTTCACCTTTGATGCCAGTGCTTCAGAAGAGCAAAGCCCCTGGTGACACCCTGACAGAACAACACAGGAGGGGAGGGACCTGAGCCTAGGAGATTGTGAGCCTGGGCTTCTTCCTGATCCCATGTGACTTCCACCGGCTCAGAATCCTGCCTGGGAGGGAAACAGCTGAAGCAACTTGGCGGACAGCAGAGCTCTGGCTAATGGGGAGTGTCGGCCCAACATCAACAGGCCGGAGACTCCCAGGACCAGGGGCCAGCTCACTCACCCTACTTTCCCTTCCCCAGTCAGCCTGTGCTCACACACCACAGTACAACACTCAAACCCTCCCCCTGAAAGCCCAGCAGTTTTCTTTTCTTGCTCCTGTGTTGCCAGGTGCATCCTGCCCAGGTGGGAGGGGCAGCTGAGGGGCCATCCCTAACGCCCATAATTATTTTTCTTCAGAGAGGCTGCAGTGGCTTAGGAGGGGGCCTCTGCCCAGATGCTAGGATAAAGCATGAGTTGGGGTGGGGGTACTGGCTGGCCACACCCTCACCTTGATTCCTGGGAAAGTAACTGCTGAGGAAGCGTAGGATCCAATCATCAAGGCAATAAACGTAGATCGAAGGTCACCGAACATATTGGGCAGCTGAGGGGATGGATGGAGGAAAAAGCTTAGGACACAGGTGTGTCTCATCTTTGACATTGTGACAACACTGTCATCTGCAAAATTCATACCAGAGAGCTACGCAATTGAGCTTACAAGAATGGCAAGAAAGGTCTCGTTTTAAGTAAGCTTATGACTTTGTGTTGGGCTGCAATCACTGCTGTCCTGGGCTGAGTTGGACTGGCCTGAGGGAGGAGGGAAGACAGCAGCTAGCAATGGCCAGGCCTCACGCCTCACCTGCTCTCCCTCTGTGGAATTCACAGCATAGCAGACTAGGCAATTGCCACTAATTGCAAGTTTTCCCTTCCCGGACAGAGACGGAGAAGGGGCAGAGGTAAGGAAGAAGAAAAGACATGGCATTGACTGTCTGCACACTCCCCACCACGCTTGACACAGACCGGGGCCCTTACCATATTTATCATATTTGAAGGAGATAACAGAGAGCAAAGCTGTGAGCCTTAAGCACCCCTCAAAGGAAAGAAGCCCATTAAAAATAAGACTCTATTTGGGGAAATGAGTGTCATTTTATAAATAAAAATATCAGAGTCCCAGAAAGGACCAGATGTCAGCAAAAGCTGCTTTCGGTTTCGAAAGTATGTTTCTGGGAGGCACCAATCACAATCCTAACAAGACAGGTGGCTCCCCAGTTCCTGCCTTAGTTTTTGAGTCTAAGTAGAGGATTCTCGCCAACTTGACGAGTCACCTGGCAGGTACCTCCAGAAAGCTAAGATTAGGAAGACTTAGGTTTGTTTTTGCCATGAGCACTTTGAGCATGGGCGCAGAGCAAGAGCAGGCCCATCTGAAATGATTTCAAGGCCGAACCCTGTGACTCTCAAGCCTGGTAAGACTCCACGCCATGGCCTAGAGCTGTGGCTCAGCAGTCAAGAACACTTGCTCTTGCAGAGGACTTGGGTTTGGTTCCCAGCACTGACAGGGTGGCTCACAGTCATCCTTAACTCCAACGCCTTCTTCTGACCTCTGTGTACTGCACACATGTACACATACATATATGTACATATAGACAACACGCTCATACACATAAAATATCTGGGGAAAAAAGGTACAACACATTGGGCTGTTGAGATATAGTGCAGGGAGTTAAGGTGTTTGCCATCAAGCCTGACAGCCTGAGTTTGATCCCAGGGTCCACAAGGCACCAGAGAATCAATACCCAAGTCATCTTCTGACCTCCAAGAGTGCTTCTCTGCCTCCACAGAATTAAATGAATTAAAAAAAATTAAAGTTACCACAACACAGCCATGGAAGGGATCCAACACACTGGACAAAGCACACCCTCCCTACAACTGTTCTCCCCTCTCAGGAGCCTGTACCATGTCATCAAACAGTGCCATTGGTGCTAGGGACATTCTCTTGAGTTATGTCCACCTACCTCACTCAATTCAGCCCCTGTGTGTGAGCCTTTCCTCATTGCCTGGGATCAGTTTTGTTTTAGCAATGTGACTGCACCCTGAGCACAGGCACACACCCAGAATCCCAGCACTCAGGTGGTTAAGGAAAGAGCATCTAGGCCAGATGAGGCTCACAGCAAGATCCTATCAAGACGGAAGGCCACTGCAAGCCTGTTCCTCACTACTAAAATGGGGGTAGCTGTGGTGCTATGCTTGTCTCTCATTATTTCTGTCTGGTTTTCCTAGCAAATAAATAAGCAATGAATATTATCAAAAAAATTTAAAATGTCTATGCTCCAAGATAGGCAGAGGCAGGTGGATCACTATAAGTATGAGGGCAACCTGGTCGACATGGTTAATTTCAGGCCAGTTAGGACTACCTAGCAAGATCCAGCCTTGAAAGAACAAAGGCTGGGTGTAACAGTGCAAGCCTTTAATCCCAGCACTTGGGAGGCAAAGGCAAGTGGAATTTTGTGAATTTGAGGTCAGCTAGGGCTACAGAATGAGACCCGGTCTCAATAAATTAGATAGATTGATAGATAGATAGATAGATAGATAGATAGATAGATAGATAGATAGATAGATAGATGATAGATAGACAGACAGACAGACGGGACAGACTGACAGACAGAGCTCAGTGGGTAAAGGCACTTTCTGCCAAGTCTGATAACCTTAGTTCAACCACTGAGACTTACGAAGGAAGGAGAGAATGAACTCTCACAAGCTGTCCTGTGACCTCCACAAGGGCAGGGCATGCTCACACAGACTCATTAGGGTGGCCATTCTAAGAAATTAGATAGTAACAAGAGTTGGTGAGAACAAGGAGAAACTGGAGGGGGTGTAACCTTTCAGGAGGAATATGATACTACCGCCACTTTAGAAACAGCTAAACAGACAGAACAAAGTAACCACATAACCCAGAAATTCTACATAAAAGTATGTGTTACACATGAATGTTTAGAACAGCATTCTTTATAACAGCAAAAAATGGAAACAACCTAATGTCCATCAAAATATATAGGTAAACAAAAGGTGATGTATACATAATTACAAAAAGGAGAGAAGCAATAACACATGCTATAACTGGAGTAACCTGGAAAAACAGTTAGCTAGGAGAGAAGCCAGCCCCAGAAGATCCTACGTGGGCTGGAGAGATGGCTCCTTCCAGAACCCACACAGTGGTTAATGACCATCTGTAACTCCAGTTCCAGGGGATCTGATGCCTTCTTCTGGACTCCATGGGCACTGCATGCATGTGGTGAACATGCATGCAAGCAAAACACCTTTATGCATAAAATAAATGAGTTTCTTAAAAGGAAAATTATATGTGTGTTATGCATCCATTGTATGAAATGCCCCAAGTTGACTAATCCAAAGAGGCAGAGAGTAGATTAGTGACAGGCAAGGACTGCCAGTGGGTACAGGATCTCTGTTTGGGGTGATGCAGTGGATTGAAGTGATGTTTCCACATCTCTGTGAAATCACTAAAACTCAATGTGCACACGCTATGTGACATGAATGGTATGTGCATTATACATCAGTAATGCTTTCAGAATATTGGTAAGGAAGAGGACTGTTTGGGGGGAATCAGGGCTGAAAATCTATAAGTTTTATGGTACAAGGCCAGGGTGACCAGCCAAGTTTCCTTCCAAATTCTTAGCATACCAAAAGATTTTTCTTACAATTCTAGACTTTCTGGGAAGGCTGAGAGGGGAAGTGAGGGGCATAGGAGACAAAGGAAATGTGACATGGCCAAGTATCCACAAACACACCCAGGTGAGCGGGAAAGGTAACTGTGGTCGCTGCGCAGCTGCCTGGAAAGAATGCTGCACTTCGAGGACGTACGCAGTTCTCAAATGCATGTATTCGGGTAGCAAAGCGTACTTGTTGGAAAGACATCCATGGAGCCATGGAGGAGGGACTCAAAAGATGACACCTGCCTATGTGGCAAGAGGGAAACACACCCACAGGGGATTCTAGTCCAGTCTGGACAAGTGGAGAAGGAAGAGATCAGAGGGATCAGCAGGGCAGCTGGTGGCCAAGCGCCAGTCCTCCTCCAGGCACGGTCAGGCTGGGAAGCTCCAAGCGTGAACTCAGGCACACACAGCTATTCAGCCCTTAGGGAAAATTCCCTGCATCACAAGCAGTCCTGGGCAGAACTTCCCCAGTAGAGCTAGGGAACACTCCCAAAAGCCCACAAGGTAGGCTGGCCCTTTTCTTTGTCTTTCTTTACCCAAGCCTGCCTTAATCCTCACCCAAGACAGAGGCCAACCAACATAACAAGGGCTTGAGATGAGTATGCCACCCAGCTTTCATCTCCGTACCCTAGACTCAGGACAGGGACAGAAGGGCAGTTCACCTGTTCATGAGGAAACCATTTGCCCTGCGCACGATCAATGACAGCCTTTGAACTATCCCTCCTGCCTACCTGTCTGGAGCATTTCTGTTCTGATTTGTTCTTCTGAGACAAGGTCTCCCATGAACTTTCAGTCTTCTACCCTGTTTCCCAAAGTCCTGGGATTACTGGCATGGGCCACCACACCCAGCCTCCTACCTGGAATAGTGTTACCAAAGCAAGAAAATCACGTTATTTTGGCCAATATGTCATTTTTAGGGCAGCACAGAGCCTGGGGTAAAGTATGTTAGATAGCTTCCCGACAACATCTATATCTTGTATTTTTAATTATAAATATTTTTCCTAATTAGAAAAGAAATGCATGTCTATTGTTAAACATTTGGAACAAAAAGACAACTTGTGGGAGTTGGGTCTTTCCTCCCACTGTGTGGGTCCTAGGGATTGAACTTGGGTCATCAGGCTTGGCAGCAAGCACCTTCACCCCCTAAGCCATTTCACCAGCCCAACATACTGTTTCATAAACAGTTTTTATTTTCTTTTTCTTTTTTTTGAAGTAGTTGCACTATGTTGCCAATGCTGGTCTTGAACTCCTGGGCATAAATTATTTTTCTGCCTTAGTCTTTCAAATAGCTGGAACTACAGGTGTATACAACTTTCTCTGTATAGCAGCCCTGGCTGTCCTGGAACTCACTTTGCAGACCAGGCTGGCCTTGAACTCAGAGAGATCTGCCTGCCTCTGCCTTCAGGGTGCTGGGATTAAAAGCATGCACCACTACCACTTGGCTTCTTTACTTCCTTTTTTGGTTAATATTTTGTTTTATTCTACGCGCATGGGTGTTTTGCCGGCAGGTATATCTATACACCATTTACATGCAGGTACCCAGGGAGGCCAGAAGAAGGTGTTGGATGCCCTGAAACTGGAGTTACAGACAGTGTGAGCTGCCACGGGAGTGCTGAGAATCAAACCCAGGTGGGTCCTCTAGAGGAGCAGCCAGCATTCTTAACTGCTGAGCCATCTCTCCAGCCCCCACACCGTTTTTTGTTTGTTTGCTTGCTTTTTTATTTTTTTGTTTGTTTTCGAGAAGGGTCTCATGTAGCCCAGGTTAGCTTCAAACTTGCTATTAGGGGCTAGAAACATGGTTTTCTGCCACCCCCTCCCTAAGAACTAGGATTACAGGCATGCGTCACTAACTTTTCCCTTCTAACTTGATACATTATTATAAGGTGTTTTCGAAAGCCTTTTGCTGTTCCTTTCTGACACAATCTGAAATGACTGTGTGTATTTCCTGATCGGAATGGTCTATATTTTAGGAAACCATGTCTCTGGTTTTAGACCATAGGTCCTTTTACATTTATTCATAAAAAGATTTCAGTCACAATTGTATTTGGGAGGGGGCAGTGCTGAGACTATGACGCAAGCGCCTATCACTGCTACATCTCCACCTTCCTTTCACTTTCTTTCAGCGGGGGGGGGGGGGGGGAGGCCTCACTAATTCATCCAGGCTGGCCATGAACTCATTCTGCAGCCCAGGCAGGCCTTTAACTTAACGATCTTCCAACCTCAACCTCCCAAGTCACGAGGATTACAGGACCTACACTGCTAGGCCTGGCTAATTTGCCTTTAAAAATAGGGTCTTAAAATATTACCTGTGATGGCCTTGAACTCACGTTCTTTTGGCCTCAGCCTCCTAAGGAACTAGATTATAAGCATGAGCTACTGCACTCAGCTCAATGAATAACCTAAGGTAAGTGCAGGTGCAGGTGGTTTCTATCTCAAGGCCAATTCCTGAAGGAAGCACTGTTAAGGGAAGGGTGGTGTGGGAGAATTGTCTGTAGTCTGTCAATCATGTTTTAAATAAACGCTGATTGGCCAGGCAGGAAGTATAGGTGGGACAACCAGACAGGAAGTAAAGGTGGAGCAATGAGAACAGGAGAATTCTGGGAAGGAGGAAGCCCATTCCTTGCCAGTCCTGCCCAGACCACCAAAGAAGCAGGATGTGACCTGCCTCGCTGAAAAAGGTACTCAGTCATGTGGCTAACAAAGATAAGAATAATGGGTTGATAAAAGTTAAGAGTTGGGCTGGAGAGATGGCTTAGAGGTTAAGAGAACTGACTGCTGTTCTGGAGGTCCTGAGTTCAATTCCCAGCAACCACATGATGGCTCACACCCATTATAATGAGATCTGAGATCTGGTGCCCAGAACACTACATATATAATAAATAAATTTAAAAAAAAGTTAAAAGAGTTAATAAGAAGCCTGAGCTAATGGGCCAATCAGTTTATAATTAATGCAGACTCTTTGTGTGATTTTCTTTGGGGCTAAACAGCTATGGGAACTGGGCAGGACAGAAAACCCAACCAGGCCCACATGTTACAGAAAGAAATGCACACTTTCGAGGGATTTACAATACGCTGACAAAAAGAGATGCACCAATTGACACCCTGCCAACAGTGCCCATACCTTCAACCTAGCCACTCCAGCAACATTCTTGTTTTAAAATGCTTTGGTTTTAGACCGTAGGTCCTTTTACGTTTATTCATGAAAAGATTTCAGACAATTGCTTTTTGGGGTGGGGGGCAGTGCTGGGTCTGTACATGCTGGAGCCCCACATCCAATCCTCAGTACCTCACTTAAAACACACACTTAACTGCATATATAGATTAAATTAATAGTAGTTGATTCAAAATAATCCAGATGGAGGAATAAATAAAAAAGAAACCTGATTATGCCCTTCTACAAAGATTCTTTTATAAAGTAAGGCCAGTCATGGCCTGAGATGGTCAGTTCAGTGGGAAAGGGCTTGCCTAGCATGGGTGAGGTCCAAGGTTTAATCTGTAGCACTGAAAACGTGTTTTTGTGAGGAAGAAGGACTGGAAGAAAGTAGTAGGGAACAAATATCAGCAAGGCACAGTAATATATGCATATGAGCATGTCCTAATGAAACCTATTATTTTGTATACTAACTAAAAATTAATAAAAATAAATTAGTTATTCAATATGCCCAATATTGGAATTATGTTTTTCTTTGTAATCTAACTTCCTCTTGATATATATATTTTTCATACTTTTTTTAAACAAAAAATTAACAAAAAGACGTATTTTAAACAGGGGCTTGAGCTGGGTATGATGGCAGGCCTCTGTAGTCCTAGCACTCAGGACGTAAAGACAGGAGAGTAAGTTGCACCAGGCTGGTCAGGATTAAATGAGTTTAACTCTGTTTCAAAAACTTGGGGAAAGGCAGAGAGCAAGATAGTCCAAGTGTATTTCGGCTTCCGGACTACCTAGTGCTTGTACTGGATGAAACTGCTCGGTATAAGGGCAGCGAGGCTGACCTTGGCTAATGAAACCCAAAGCATAAACATCCTGACAATAGTCAGAGTGCTCACAAGAGGGTAGGGCACAGAGAGAAGGGTTTCCCTGTGGTATTAGTTACTTTGTACCTAAGTGGTAAACACCAATTGTGTTTTCTCCCTCAGTCTGGGTCCTTCTCTTTCCAAAGCAGTCCGGCCGGCCAGAGATTTCCCTCACTGTCTGGCTCAGGGGCAGCTTGCTCAGATTTCGTTCCCATTAAATAGTATGTATACTAAGAGCAACTAATTTTAGCACCTGCTTTCTACAGCGTCTTTAAAGCACTGAAAGCCACTGTCTAAATGCTCCTTGTCATGCTCACTCACTGAATACAAAACTTTCAGCGTCTACACTGGGCACGGTGGTGCACACCTGTAATCAGTCCTCAAGAGGTGGAGGTGGAAGGATCAGAGATTCAGTCACCCTTGGCCAGCCTGAGCTACGCAGGACCTATCTTAGAACAAAACACTTAAGAATCAAAGGACTCCCTCAAGGTCAAACAAAGGATTCAAAAGTGTAGTCAGATCAAGGCCTGGTATGATAACTTCCGCTTGTCTCTCAAGCCATTTCTCCTCACATGTCATCTCTCTCCCTTCTGTGCTCCTTATTAAGCATCCTCCTGTCTGATGCCAGCTCACTGGGGACTCTTACATCCTTTCAGATGTTCCTCTTAGCCCTACCAGCCTCTGCTCTCAGCTGACCCCTGGGATCCAGGACCATACCACCCAGGGATGTGTTTGTAGATGGACTCATCTTGTTTCTTTCAGGTCTGGGTCCCCTTTCTCACTGGTCTGGTCTCTCCTTGCTTATTCTCCCCTTCAGCTTCGGCCCAGTCTTGCTGGACACAATGGTGCTAGGAAATGGTGCTGAAGTAGCAAGGGTTAAGCTGACTGCCTCAGCGGGGCCTCGAGGGCCTGCTAGAGGGAAAGACCAGCTCTGCTGCCAAACAGACAAGGGAAACACGCAGAGGCTGCCTCCTGGCTCTCGGGCACACTCACAGGTAGGGCAGTTCAAGGCTCTCTCCCAGCACTTGGTTTCTTCCCAGCCACTTTGCTGCCCCTGTTCTGCTAGGAAAACCTGTCCTCCATGCCTGGGCTCCTGGGCCTCAGCCTGATGACTCACACTCGCTCAGTCCCTCAGCTGTACCATAAACAGGCCCAGCTGTGTCACATTCCCAGCAGGGAAAACAGCAGCTGCAGGCAGCTCCTCCCCTGGTGTTCAGGCCACTGGACAAGAATCCCCCAGAGGCCATGGCCAAAAGCACTTTGGACCATCTTTCTTAGGGACCCTAAGATGACCAAAACCATATACCTTTTTTCACAAGAACCCCCAGGGGAGGCTGTGGGGTGAGTGACACCCCTTTTTCATATCCAAGGCCTCCTGAATCCGCTCACCCTGGGGCTACACGCTGACTGATGAAGTAAGAGCCTGGCAGTGGATAGGGGTTAACATTTCTAGGCCTGTGGCCCTTTGCAGAGATGACTCTCATCCCCAGGTGGCTGGTATACACACCCTGGGTTCGGTAAAGCCTGGATAGGCCAGGATCCAGCCTATCTTGTCCAGACTATCTAACCAGAAGCTAGTCTGGACAAGTGGACTCGGCAAAGCTGGGCTGTTCCCTCACCGAAACCGGCAGGCACCCCTCAGCACACATCGCTGGGAAGGTCCTTGTGGTCACCTTTCCACTTCACTGGTGCAGGGGCGGGGAGGGAAAACTGCCTTCTCCCAGCCACCTCCCGTTCCACCTGCCAGGCCCAGAGCCCTACCGACACCCCCACTGCCTCCTGTCAACCCCAGCACATGTCATGTGGAGCAAATTCATGAGATAGAACCCCTCTGATGGCCCATTTTCCCCAGGCCAATGGCCATCAGCTGACTGCTTCGGCGTCCCAAGGTATGGATGGAAACAGAAAGAGGTTATGTGGGCTGTGGTACTCGGAGATTTTTACCCGCCTGGCACCTGGGCTCTCCAGGTAGAGAAGCAAATGAAACCCTGCCTGGCTGCAGAACGGGGCTGAGCAGAAAAGCTGCCCGATGCCCATCCACTCCCAAGGCCACTGGCTTCTACCCCTCCCTCAGGTCTTTAAAGAGACGGATGAGTACTCTAATCTCTTCAAACTCCAATCTAATTCCCCTGGGATCATTTCTTCCTCGGGTTTAAAGCCAAATACAATGAATAAAATGGGGAAAGTCCACAGAGAGATTTTTTTCCCCTGAACACGTTGTAACCACTTTTCTGTGAGGGTTTCAGACCAGAACTCCCCATCCCCGCCCACACTGACAAGGGTCAGGGTAATGAAGTGGAAAAGATATGGTCACAGTTTTGGCTGCGTCTGGTCCCATCTCTAAGCAACCCAGACCCTGGATTGTAGGGTGGCGGCCCAAAGACGCCACCTCAGACGCCGGCCGGTGTTTGTGCTTCAGCTGATGGAGCGAGCTAAAGGGTTGTACAAACTAGAGACATTAAGCAAACAGACTAGAGTGTGCTGACCAGATGTCCGGGAAGGCCAAGGCTCCATACCATGGGGTGTGTGCTTACACCAGTGGATAGGCGTGTACCTCCCTCAGGGATGCCCATGCCTCACGCTACAAGAGACCTGAGAGAAGCAGCCCTGGCTATTGGATAGCCTCTGAACCTCCACACTACAGGAAAAACTACACTGTGGAGGACAGGTATAGACTCCCAAGGCTCTGTGAGGGTTGAGGGTGGGGGTGGGGTACAAGCTATGGACCACCTCCTCCTGGTCTGTGAGGAAAAGGCATTTTGCCAACTTGGGGCCCCTTCTCCACCGATGGGTGTAACAGCCCACAGCCCAGGTCATACAAAGCCCCTTGGGCCTGAGAAAGTTCCCCCATGAGGGTTTCCCTGACAACGCATTCCCCCACATTCCCAGGTTATCAAGGAGCCATTCTGGTTTAAAAGCCCTTGTAGATTTGATTTAGGGAGTTCTAAAGACAACCTCGAAGACTCCTTTGTCCCCAAAATGAAAACACGGATGGGAGACACAAACAGAAAGTGCCATTGTGCTGCCAGTGCGGTGTCTCTGGGAGCTGGTCCTGACGGTTCTGCTTTCTAAAAGGCCTGGGATGTGTCACAAGCAGATTCGGCTCTGCTCAGCAGAAAGCCAGGAACATTGCCTAACAGCTTCAGTCTGCCCTCCATAGCCCGCTTCCTATTCCTCTCAGCACTTACTCTCATGAGAGATCAGGTCCCATGGGAAGCCTCATGGGACAAGGGAATGTCCAAGGGGAGCCCTCCAGCCTGGGGGAAGGGGTGGGGATGATTCAAAAAGTGCTTAGAGAGCTATCCTGAACAACCAGAGATGGGGGGGTCTGTGAGGTGTTGACCCTCTGCCCTCAGGTGGAGGACAGTGTAGCTTCTCGGAGACTCTAGACTGAAGGCTGGCAAATGTTTTCCATAAAGGGCCAGACGGTAAATATTTCTGTCTTTGTGGGCCGTACGGCCTCTGTCACGACAGCCTGAGAGCCTCTGTGGCATGAAAGCATCCGCAGGCAACACGTGAGCAAACCCAAATGATGTGGTTCAAGCAAAATCTTGTTTATAAAAACAGGCAGAGGTTTGCATTAGGCCTGGGATAGCAGCTCACTGACCCCTGCCCTCTAGATAAGGAAGTCGGAGAACAAGCCCTACACCTCCCTTAAAAGGATGGATCCCTCCCACCAAATGCTTCACAAAGGACCCACTCACCATGTAGCCTGGCCAGGCACCTGAAGTGGGTGAGAGGGCCAGGAGTTACTAGAAAGCGTGCGCGCACGTGCGCACACACACACACACACACACACACACACACACACACACACACACAGTGATGATGAAAGCAAGCAACACTGTGCAAGCCATGACCCTGAGTAGAACGTGTACACTGTTTGCTTGGGGGCTAAGCACATAGTTTTTCTGGAGCCTATTCATGGACCATATAGAAATCTAAAAACCCTGGGTATGTTTTACTCCTTCAGAGAGATTATTTGTATTTCAAAGAGTTTGTTGTTGTCGTTTTGTTTTTCAAGACAGGGTTTCTCTGTGTAGCCCTGGCTGTCCTGGAACTCGCTCTATAAACCAGGCTGGCCTTGAACTCACAGAGCTCCACCTGCCTCTGCCTCCCGAGTGGAATTAAAGGCTGTGCCACCACTGCCCCACTTCAAAGAGATTTTTACTAAGTTAAAGGAGAAGGGGGAAAAAGCCCAAAAGAAAATTAGATAAATGATATAAAGAAGCAATTCACTGAAAAGACTCATAAAGAGGTGACGGGCCAGGGATGGTGGAGCATATCTGTAATCTTAGCCTTGAGAGAGGCAGGGGGAGGAGGTGAGAAGGCCAGCGTGGGCTACACAACAAATTCAAAAGCATCCAGGGTTACAGAAGACGGTCTTAAAAATAAACAAATAACAAATAAAAAAAAAAGGTAAGAGGATGCTTTGTCTCTCTCTTTTTTTTTTTTTTGTTTTTGTTTTTCAAGACAGGGTTTCTCGGGCTGGAGAGATGGCTTAGTGGTCAAGAGCACTGCCTGCTCTTCCGAAGGTCCCGAGTTCAGTTCCCAGCAACCACATGGTGGCTCACAACCATCTGTAATGAGATCTGGCGCCCTCTTCTGGCCTGCAGGGGTACATGCAGGCAGAATACTGAGACTACTGTATGAATAATAAATAAATAGATTAAAAAAAAAAAAAGACAGGGTTTCTCTGTAGCTTTGGGCCCTGTCCTGGAACTAGCTCTTGTAGACCAGGCTGGCCTTGAACTCACAGAGATTCAGATGCCTGCCTCTGCCTCCTGAGTGCTGGGATTAAAGGCATGCACTACTGGCACTTTGTCTCATTTTGATTAAAGAAAAAACTTTAATTATGATGTATCATTTTTCACTGTGGCAAACTGCCTAATGTTCAAAAGATGAAAGAGGCACCTCTTTAACCCTAGCACATAGGAAGCAGAAACAGGCTCTGTGAGTATGAAGCCAGCCTGGTGTACAAGCAAGTTCCAGACCAGCCATGGCTACATAGTGAGAGCCTACAGAAACAAAATGAAAATAAATAAGTAAAAGATGAAAGGGGACCAGCAAGATCCTGACACAGTGTATAAAGAAAGGCATTTGAGACCTAGGAAATTCCTTCCCTAGAACCTACATGGTCGAGGAGAGAACAAACTCAGAAAATCCTCGGACTTCCATGTGGTTTCATGTGCACGTGTCTACAAACATACACAACAAACAAATCAAATCAAATAAATGTAAAAAACATAAAAAAATGAATGATGTAGCCGAGCAGTGGTGGCGCACACCTTTAATCCCAGCACTTGGGAGGCAGAGGCGGGTTTGGGTTCAGCCTGGTCTACAGAGCGAGTTCCAGGACAGCCAGGGCTACACAGAGAAACCCTGTCTCGAGAAAACAAAAATGATGACTGATGTAGTCTCGGAGGGTGATGCGAAGATGGCGCTTTCAGACATGTTACTGGGGCGGTAACTGTGGATAGTAGACTCCATTTTAGAAGTCTGCTTGAAAGCGTATATTAAAAGTTAAAACATGCTAATCCTGGAGCTTAGAGATTCCACTTCCTAGAATTTATTTTACAGAAATACACATACAGGATGTTCATTTCAACAGTTTTCACAAAGGGAAGGACTGTAAACCAACTTGAACATCCCTGAGTGGGAACCTAGTTGAAGTGAATTATAGTTCGTTTCTACTACAGGGTAGCATGGACCTGGACAGCAGCAAGGGCAGCCACCGGAGACTAAAGGAAGAAGACAGAGCTCTAGGTGCAGGCAGGCAACTGGAAGATGAATTATGTAGATATAGAAAACTGATAAAGCCAAAAAGAATAACACTGACGCACAGACAAAACTGAAGAATATATTCTAAAGCTGATGAAGATAAGACATTGAGAATTTTGCAGCCTACAATTTAAGTTTCCAAAATGCTGAGTAATTAAAAAAAATTTTATTTATAACAACAACAAAATAAGAAAAGTCAAAAGAATACTTATGGGTTCATTCCTTTTTCTTAACTTGGACAACAGCTTCCAACTTCATTTTAAAGGCTTTATTTCTTTTTTTTTTAAAGATTTATTATGTACAGTGTTCTGTCTACATGTATGCCTGCAGGCCAGAAGAGGGCACCAGTGGTTGTGAGCCACCGTGTGGTTGCTGGGAATTGAACTCAGGACCTCAGGAAGAGCGGCCAGTGCTCTTACCTACAGGCTTTCTTCAGTGGTAGAAACAGTGAGAGGCAACACATACAAGCAGGAAGGTAACTTGGTGTGAAAATAGCATACAGAATAATAGATTCATGATGATAACTAAAAAGACAGTAACGAAAAAGAAAGCAGACACAGGCAAAAATCAAGGCTTGCTTGCTGTCTCGTATGTTTTTGTTTTGACTTTTTTTTTGTTTTTGTGATAGAGTTCTGCTATGTGACACAGGCCAGGCTGGCTTCAATCTCCCAAAGAAGCAGGATTACATACACATCACTGTATCTGCCCTACAGGATTTCTTTCTTTATTTAATTTTTTTTTTTTTAAGAGAGAGTCTCTCTATGGTCCTGGCTGTCCTGGAACTCAATGTGTAGATCAAACTAGCCTCAAACGCACAAAGATTCTCCAGCTTCTGCCTGAGTGCTGGGATTAAAGGTGTGAGTTACCCCAGAAAGCTCCTACAGAATTTCTTAGAAGGAACTCCCCACATGGTGCTTTTCCTCTATTTGTCTTTTACTGTTACTGTTTGAGCCTTGAGCCCACAGTGGCCTTGAACTTCCTATGTAACTGAGAATGGATGTTGTTACTGTTTGAGACAGGGTAGCCCTGAACTTCCATGTAACTGAGCACAACCTTGAACTTGTCTTGATCCTCTGCTCCTTCTAAGCGCAGGAATTGAAAGAGCATGTTATCATGTCTAGCTGTCCTTTTTATTATTCCAGGGGTACAGAGGCAAGGCCTCATTCTGTAGCCCAAGATGGCTTTAAAATCACAGCAATTATCCCCTGCCTCCTGAGTGCTGGGTTACAGTATGGACCACAATACCCAGCTCTTCTCTTTTTATAGATGTGATGCTGGGGTTGATACCCAGAGTCCTGTGCACGCTGGAGAAGCGCTCTGCCACTGAGCTGCAGCCCAGCCCACGTTTACCCCATGCTTCATGATGACTAAGCATTGCTCTGCACTTAAGCTTAAGCTCCTCAGGTCCCAGGACCATCTCAAACTCATATCCTGAAATTCAGATCTGCCCTACCAGATGCCCAACGTGACAAAAATAACAAGGGCGACGCCAGGTTTTTATTTTTCATCTTGATTAAAAAAAAAAAAGGGTTGGTGGTTTCCATGCTGTCCAAGAACAAACAGAACCATGCCTGACTCCTGTTCCACATTTACACAACCTAATGGAATCTGTGTACTTTTCACAGTGCGAACACACTTCTCACTGTTTCAACATTTGTTTTCTTCTGGGATTATGACAGGGGAGACGATATCTATTTTGATTTTAAATGTATCTGATTTAAAAAGACAAAAATAAAAATGCCCTAACAGATACAAAGTAAACCTCGAGGGCACCAGCAGGTGAAGCAACTGAGCCCCCAGGTGAGTGTGTCACTCACTCTCAGACACCCACACCCAGCGCTCACCACACATGCTACCTACACTGGGCCTTCTTTCCCGAAGAGACTGCAGTGAACTTTCCCTATCCATGGACACAGGCCTAGATGGTTAATCCTCCCTGCCAGGGAAAGCATAGGAAAAGGGAGCAGGGAAGATGTAGGCCTGTGGGCTGGTAACCAAGATGCCAGCACCTCTTCAGGCTCTTTTATCCAAGGACCAGAAAGGTCCCAGCGCCCTCGGAAACCTCAACAAAAGGCCTCTTAACAGCTTGACTCCTGACTCGAGCATAATGGGAAACAGAACCAGACTATAAGCAGTCATGGTGGTAGTGTACCCCCAGACCTTCTTCAGAGGTAAACTGAGTCGGGAAATGTTCCTTTGATAGAAGCCTGGGAATGGTACCCTTGCCTGTCCCTGTAAGTCTGCGGTCTTCCCTTGGGGAAAGATATTTCTATTCCTTCTTTAACTTCCTTCAGCTCCTCCTCCAGCCCTCCTTAAAAAGAAACCTGTTTTGTGGCATCCTGGTGGTCCTGCCAAGAGCATGCTCCACATTCCAAGAAACAGTTCCACCTATCTGGCCAGACATCTGTGTCCTAGCCAGGAAGAGTGTCACAATGTTGCCACTCAGTTCCAGGCACCTGCAAAGGTTGGGGCTGGGTTGTTCCAGGACAGGCTTGTCTACAAATGGCACTGTTAGCCAGAGTTCCTGGAGAGCCTCGGGACGGCAGCCACAGATGATAAGAAACAACGCCCGGGCAACAGCCCTTGTTTTCCCGGCTCTTCTCTGACAGAGACCTGCGTCCCCCATGCCAAAGGCAAGCCCAGAAGCAGCTGCAAGTCACCCTGGGTGTCACACCTGTCTGCTTTAGAACCTATGGGACTGGCTTTGCTGTCAGGCTAGAGAAACCACAGCCCAACACTGCTTGGGACATCCAAGCATACGGGGAACGGAAAGAAAGGACCTGGAACCCAACCAACACGCCCGAATCCAGCACTTCCCCAGCTGGAAACGTTCCTTAACAAACCAATACTTACAGTTAATGAAGTGAACGTCATGCACATCCCCCCAAAGCCATTCAGAGCCAAGGCGATGAAGATGAGCACAGAGAGCGCTGTGGACAGACAGAAAGCCATAATTGGGGGAGCACAGGAGCACAGTGTTCCATACTGAGAAGGCTACAGATGAGCTAAAAATAAAGGACAGGCCATCAAGGGTTAGCGAGCACTCCCTCCATCCTCTTGCCTACCTCAGGGACCTTGAGTTCTAGCAAAAGACGTGTGCCCACTCTTTTCTGTTGACCTAGACCCAATCAAATGACCCCAAAAATCTGCTCACAGACAACAAAACCCCAGGTTCCTGAAAATCAGCAAATGAGCCCTGCTAGGAGGTTACTGAAATTCCGGTCCTATTTTGGTGTTGTGCTAAAAGCCCTTAAAGCTCTCGACTGGGGATGGGATCCAGGTGTTTCCTAAGTTGTTTTTCAAGGGCTGGCCTAGGCTGCCTTGAGGCCTCGGCTCAGCTGGGTGTGGTGTATCATGCCTGTAATCCCAGCCTCCGGGCTGAGCCAGGAGGACTACAAGTTTGAGGCGAACTTGGACTACCTCCGTCTCAAGTGTTCAAGAGCTGGGATGTCGCTCGATGGCAGAGAGCTTGCCTGGCATTTACAAGCCCTGGGTTCAATCCCCAGTACTGAAACAAAAAAGAGGAAGAAGAGGAAATGGCTCAGGTACCATTTCTGCACCATGGAAGGCCATGTCCTGTACCTGGCCTGGTCCACAAAACTTGTCTTCCAAGTGGCATCAGTGAGGCTACGACCATGGACTGGGTTGGTGGCTTGGGGATCAGACAGGAGCCTCACACACCCTGAGAACACCTCTCACACTTCTGCTTGGTGATTATTCTCTTACTAGCCACGCATTTCAAAGAGCTAAGTCCTAGGCAATAGACCACCAACCAGAAAGCTGCCCTGGCCACCCATAAGGTAAGTGAGCAGTCAGCTAAGAAGTATCCCTTCTGGCGTGAACAGGGAGCACCAAGCCTAAGATAGCATCCAAGAGCAGGTGGGCCAGTGAGCACCTGTGGATGACGGCACTTCCCCCAGCTTCCGGCAAAAAAAAAGAAGAAAAGGCATACTCACAGTCTGGGTTACTCGCTCCATATGCAATCAGCAAGCAAGAGACGGCAAAGCAGGCACTAAAACCCAACAGAAAGTGTTCTGTTGATACTATGTTATCAACTGCTGTTACTAGATAGTTATGGGGGGTAGTAATTTACTATGTGTCACTTCAGAACACTTATAATCACCACTTAACAGTTCTAGGGAGACCAGGAAATATGCTTCATGCAACATGCAGAATGATCCAGGAGGATGATGGTCTCTTGGGAGTTGTTTTCAGGGCTAAGACTTGAACCCTGGGTCTTCTGTGTTACACAAATGCTTTTCTGCTGAGCTGGGGCCTCAGCCTCACTTCATAATTGTTACAATTTCATTCATTTTGTCTGGTGGTGGTGGAGCATCCCTTTAATCCCAGCACTCGGGAGGCAGAGGCAGGCAGATCTCTGTGAGTTCGAGGCCAGCCTGGTCTACAAGAGCTAGATCCAGGATAGGCTCCAAAGCTACAGAGAAACCCTGTCTCAGAAAGCAAACAAACAAAACACAAACAAAAACAAAAACAAAAAACTTCATTTTAATTAATCGATTAACTTTATTCTTACTATTTTTTCGGTGCTGGGGTAAAACCCAGGGCCATGCACACATTGGGCAAGCATTCTACCACTGAGCCCCATCCACAACATTTAAAGCACACAGTACTAAGAATGGCATATATGGGCTATAACTCAGTTGTAAAATACTTGTCCAGCACACATTAAGCAGAGTTTAATGGGCAGCACCTCTCACCCCTCCTACATACTCACATACACACACACACACACACAGATACACACACACACACACACAGGATACATGTATACCTAATCTACATTTGCATATACTTATAGATGTTCAAAAACTTTTTTCTTCCTGGAGGAAGTATAAGGCCACAAGTCTTTGGAAACCAATGTTCTTCTCTACTTATTTTACTTTGGTGCATATAAATACACATGCTGGTGTGTGCATTCCATGTATAGTGGTACAGAGTAGAGTGGTCAGAGGGCAACCTGCAGGAGTCAGTTCTCTAGCTTCTACCATGTAGGTTCCAAGGATGGAAATAAGGCCATCAGGTTTGTTGGCAAGTGTCTTTACCTGAAGAGCCATCCTGCTGGCCCCAAAAACTAATGTTAAAGACATCCCAGATGGGCCTGAGTCCTGGGGCTTACATGCAGAACATAGGGAGAGTCACAGTAGCTACTGACTCTGTGCCACACAGTGAAGGAACCCTGCCCCAGGGCATTGAGGGAGCCCCATGGTGCACCTGCTAGCACATTCCAAGATTCCCTACAGCAGGGAATGCAGCTCAGGGGACCGCCTATCCTCATCCTTCCCCCAAAGAACCCATACTGACCTGCCCAGTAGCCTGAGATTCCTTGGCCCATACTTGTCCATGATGATGCCCAGAGGCAGGGTGATGGCACTGAGCAGGAAGGAACCCACAGTGAATGCCAAATTTAGAATCTCATCTTGGGCCTTGCAGCTGAGCCAGCCGTTCACCAGGCTCACCTCCTCGTGCTCTGGCTCTGCAGTGCTCCCGACTGTGCCATTGGTGACATTCTCTGTGTGTACAAAGAAAGAGGATATGGTAGGCATTTGCGAAGACCCAAGAGACAGATGCTCCTTCAGAATTATGCCACTATTAAGCCAAAGCTCATTCTGAGAGCCTTAAGGCTCTGGCAACTGACAAGACATAGCTCTGCTGCCCAGACCCCTACAGCGATAATGCAGATGTTTTCCACATTTGTAGAATCGCAGAGCAGTCAAAGAATCCAATAAAAAAAAACCACAAAGTCTTGTCCACAACTTCAAGGGCTTCATGTGTCCCTTAACACCCACCATTAGTCCCAGATTAGGATTCCCATTCTAGAATAATGGTGAATGCCTGTTATCTAAGCAGGAGGATCAGGGGCTCAAAGTCATGCACAGATAATAAGTCTGAGGGCAGCCTAGGCTACATGAAACCCTGTGTTAAATGGTAGAGTTGGTGGTGGGACAGAATGGCTCAGCAGGTAAAGGCACCTGCTTGTCCTAGAACTCACTTTATAGACCAGACTGGCCTTGAACTCACAGAGATCTGCCTGCCTCTGCCTCCCAAGTGTTGAGATTAAAGGTGTGTATCACCACTGCCTGGCAAGAATACCTTTCACTTTGGAGGAGGGAAGGGCAGTTTCAAGACAGGGTTTCACTCAGAATCAAGTAGATCTCTGTGAGTTCGAGGCCAGCTGGTCTACAGAGAAAGTTCCAGGGTAGACAGCACTATATAGAAAGAACTGTCTCAAAAAGACAAAAACAAACAAACAAAAAGTGATTTCATTCTACAGTATTCTATTCTCTGTACCCAGTATTAGCAGCTCAGGGTCCAACCTTGGCTGTGGAGCTCCAGGCTCTCTCAAACATTCTCAGAAACTCTGTCCACAGAAAGACACGCAGCCAGCGTGGAGGACTTGGGAAAGACAAGTTGCTGGTCTTACTATAACAGGTCGGTTTTCCTCAGCCATTCTGAGCAAACTGGATGAGCCTCTTTGTCTCTACTAAATCACAGCACAAGTCATGTGACATCTTCCACCCTAGACTTTCCATACCTCCAACCACCGCATATTATAACTCAGAACCAAAAGGGTTGGATTTTTTGTTTTGTTTTTGAGGTACTAGGGACTGAACCCAGATCCACGTATACATAAAACAAATTACCTCCTATTGCTTAGCTACACTCCCAGCTTGAGTTTTTGTTTTCTCAACAGCACAAAGTTATTTTCTTTCACTTATTGAGATATACTATTCTTTTGTTTGTTTGTTTGTTTTTGTTTTTTGAGATAGGGTTTCTCTGTAACTTTGGAGCCTGTCCTGGAACTAGCTCTTGTAGACCAGGCTGGCCTCGAACTCACAGAGACCCGCCTGCCTCTGCCTCCTGAGTGCTGGGATTAAAGGCGTGCGCCACCACTGCCCAGCAAGATGCATCATTTTTACTTCTCTTACTGGAGCTTTTGTGTTGATGGTCACCTCCTCCCATGACCACATCCAGAGCCTGCTGTGTGAGCCACACTTGCACACGTGAGAGCCCCCTCCAAAGTTCAACCAGATTCAAAACAACACAGAAAAGGAAGGGAGAAGAGGTGCACCCGCTGGAGGGAGGACGGGGACAAGTGGGGAATTGGACTGGGGATCTCTCCATCAGTGATGCTGATTAATCCTGCACAAACAAGCTCCCTGATCAGCTCCGAGGCTCCACCAAAGGAACGTTAACTATGTGCCTCCCAGGTGCAGCCCTCTTGCTGCAGGGTGGGGGTGGGGTGGGGTGGGGTGCTCAGCCGAGGACTACAAAACCTGCTTGGGCCTCTAAGAGCCACCCAAGGTAACTGAAAAGAAAGCATTTGGGGTGACTAATGGCACATGCCAGCCTCTGAGCAAAAAAGCCCTGCTAGGGGCACGTAGAGACTATGATGACAGAACTTGCCTTCCTCTGCTTCCTGCTGTATAGCCTTAGAAATGGGACTTGATCTTGCGCTGTTGGTTTGCTTATCTGTGAACTAGACACAATATAATGAATAGTATATACTGCTAGAGCTTTGGGGAGGATCATGAGGAAAACCAGATAGCAGTCGAGAGCTCCCAACGGGCATACGAAGCGTTTGGTGAATAACTACTGTTATTGCTAGTGTCAGTTGTACTGGGCTCAGGATGGAGGTGATTTAACAGGACTGCAGGTCTCAGAGTGGCAGGGAACACGGTGCTATATCACATGTGAGCGCATGACTGTCTGAGGCTAGAAACTGGCTACTGGCATTATTGCAGTGGGCCCTTGCCACAGGTGCTGTTTACTGAATGACTGGAAACAATAAAGCACATCCCAGTGGCCAAAGGGATTAAGAGGGGAAAGGAAAGAGCAGACGCAGAGCCAAGCTGAAGACAGAGGGACTTAAGGAGATGAGAGCCACAGGTTAACAGCCTGAACCCACACAAACAAAACCCTTAAGGCCACACTCCCAACCCTGTCACTTTCAATCCCCTTGCCAAGACATCTTCCACACTAGCAGCCACAACACAAGGCACACACCATTCGCTGAGCCCATTGGTCCCATGTGTTGCTGTGGCTGGCAGGTGTGAGACAGCTTCTGGAGGGGAAAGAGTTTCGGGTGTCAGCCCTGCCAGCAGAACAGGAACTGAACTTGCAGTATGGGGACTGGGCCTCCACCCAGGAATGAGCATTTCTAGGCAATCATGCAGGTATGACAGCCAGCAAAGATGAGATAGCATGGACAGGTCGGGGAGGGCACTCTAGCCTGAGACCTGACTGTGGTCACACAGGGTCTGGAGCCAGTTACTTGCACACAAGAACTTTAAGTGCCATGGGCTCTCTGGCGACACAGAACAGGGGAGAAAGGAGGAATGTGGAGTGAGGGTAAGACTGCACAGCCAATTGAGGCACTCCCCCAGAATCCTCCAAAGAATCAATCCAGGACTCTTGTTTGTTTGTTTGTTTGAGACAAGGTTTCTCTAAATAGCCCTGGCTGTCCCGGAACTCACTTTGTAGACCAGACTGGCGTAGAACTCAGTGATCTGCCTGCCTTTGCCTCCTGAGTGCTGGGATTAAAAGATTTCACTACTGCCTGGCTTCCGTGGTTCTTTGTTGTTGTTTATTTCGAGACAGGGTTTCTCTACATAGTCCTGGCTGTCCTGGAATTCACTTTGTAGACCAAGCTGGCTTCAAGCTCATAGAGATCCACCTACCTCTGCCTCCTGAATGCTGGGATTAAAGGCATGAGCCAATTTCGCCCAGCTCTCCCTGACTCTTCTTATCAAGAGACAGAAGATAAAATTCCAAAACACTGTGTGGGGGATGTGGCTCAGTGGTATAGCACCAGGTCCTGGGTTCAGTTCTTAGCACTGCAGTATATAATGAAAATAAAATCCTACGAGCTGGAGAGATGGCTCAGTGGTTAAGAGCACTGGTTGCTCTTGCACAGAATTTAGGTTCAGACCCCATCACCCACATGCTGGCTCACAAACCCTGAAATGATAGCTTCGGAGGATCCAATGCTTTCTTCTGGTCTCCAATGGGCCAGGCACACATGTGGTACATAAAAACACGTTCAAGCAAAACATGTGTACACATAAAATAAAATAACTTAATAACATTTTTTTAATCCTAAAATGGGCCAGTGAGATAGCTCAGCAGGTAAAGGTGCTTGCCACCAAGCCTTACAACTTGAGTCCAATCCCCAGGACTGGAAGCAAAGAAGGTCGAAGTAAGGAACCAACACCTGCAACATGCACACCGCAGCTCACACACAAACATAGACACACAGACACAACTAAAAGTAATTAAAAGAGTTTAAATCCAGGGGGCTGGAGAGATGGCTCAGTGGTTGGGAGCACTGGCTGCTCTTCCAGAGGTCCTGAGTTTAATTCCCAGCAACCACATGGTGGCTCACAACCATCTATAATGAGCTCTGGCGCCCTCCTCTGGTGTGTAGGCATACATGGAGGCAGAATGTTGTATACATAATAAATAAATAGTTAAGAAAAAAAAAGAGTTTAAATCCAGCTGGACAGTGGTGGCGCACGCCTTTAATCCCAGCACTCGGGAGGCAGAGGCAGGCGGATCTTTGTGAGTTCGAGGCCAGCCTGGTCTACAAGAGCTAGTTCCAGGACAGGCTCCAAAACTACAGAGAAACCCTGTCTCAAAAAAAAAAAAAAAAAAAAAGAGTTTAAATCCAAAGGCATTTTCAGTCTCCTGATATGGCAGAAGTAAGCACATGACAATGAAATCTTAAGTTATCTGATGATCTGTCCAGTCCACAACTAGACCCAGAGGAGAGGGGCTGGAATACAAGTATCCTATCCTTGCTTCATGCTAGAGCAGGGATCAATACGTCAAGCCACCCATATCTATTCTTAAATCCCTGCCAATGAGGCCACCAGGCCTCTGCTCACCTCCTTCCAGAAAGTGATGTCTAGCTGCAGATTATCTGGGGCTTGGGGGGGGGGGGCAAACGGCCTCTTTTCTGTCTCTGGGGAGCAACTCAAGTGTCCTTACATGGGGAGGGAACCAAACCGTCATGGAGTCGAGAGTTCTGTTAGCAATAAAAAGCCTGCACCTATCATCCTGGTCCCAGCAGCTGCCCAGTCATACCCAGGCTGCTCCAGTTTCGTCTTCTCCCACCTGGCCACAGAAAGCCAGGAAAGGGACAAACAGATATGTACCTAGGAAGTGTCCAGCCCAAAAGTGTCCCCTGCTCAGCCTTGAGAGCAGCCATCACCAACCTAGCTCAGTCCAGCCTGTTTGCGTCCTGCCTGCACCTGTTATTAAACAGGTAATTCCACCGTGGGATGGACAAAGCAGCCCGGGCTAGCACAGTCAGGAAGGGCTAACGAGAAGAAAGGCAAGAAACTGGTGTGCCAGAGTGTGCTGAGAACAGGGCTAGGGCTGCCAGGGCCAGGAAGAGAGAACAATGCCCTGTACTGTTGGCCCTACTCAGAAGGCTCACAAACAAAATCTTAACAGAGAAGGCAGAGGAGGCAAGCGAGTTCTGTGACCCCACTCAGGGCTCCCCTTGGCTTCTCTAGGGTCAGAGTCCTTCCCTCACCCCAGGCAAACAAAGAGAGTGAGGAACTCCAGAAGATCTCCCTGATGGTGCCGAGGGAACAAAGAGGCACATGGCAGGAGTTACTCTCTAAGTTCTTTAGCAGTTCTTTCTCAGGCTGGTGGCTGAACCCCTCCCCTTCGTGCTGCTGACCCGGCCACCCCTCCAGAGGGTACCTGCACCAGCCTCTCTCCCATCCTTAGTCTATCCGGCAACAGGAAGCAGCATCTCAGCCCAGCAGGGGAGATGTGGGTGAGAGGTCGGCTAAGCCACAGACAGAGCAGGCCAGAGGCAGGACACAGTCAGAGTACTGTAGGGCCCTCTCTCCGAGGTCTCAGAAGCAGCAGCCTCCTGTGGACAGCCTGTGTACTTGTCACCATCTTCAGGGGCACTGAAGTACTCTCTCACTCCAACACCATATTCCACAGGACAGTAAGTGGAACTGTGGAGCAGGTGGTCTTGAGGTCTTGAGCGGCTAGGCTCAAATGGAGTCAGAGTCTGAGACTATGGTTATCCTGTCCTTGTGGGTTAGAGGAATGTGAAAGGCTGAGAGAACAAAGCTGGGAAAAAGCTAGGCCACCCCAGAGGCCCTTCCTATCACCTGGTGAGAACAGGGCTGTTCCACGGCTCTCCCACAAAGCCACGGAAAAGCCAACCCATGCCCGACAGGACCTTCATGAGACACTGAGACAAAATAATCCAACAGATGTCAGGAGGGAAATCAGGTCATGAGAAGGGTAAGGGCGGTGGTGACAGGCAAGGGGAATCTTTTTGTGACACATTTTTTGAGGCTGTGGGTCCCAGCTTTTAGCCCTCTTACTGTTTCTTTTGGAATTTTTCTGAATTCAAAATAAACTAGGGTGAGTTAAATGTGTAGCTAAGTGGTAAAGCATGTGAAGCCCTGGGTTTGGTCCCTAGCACTAAAAAAAAAATTAATAAAAAACAAATTGGGGTGAAAGAAGTAAAAACACGTCCAGTATGGTGGCACACACCTGTAACCCCAGCACTTGGGAGGCTGAGGCAGTTTGAGGCCATCCTAACCTGAGTTCCAGGCCAACCAGGTTACATAATAAAACCCTGTCTAAAAAAATATAAATAAAGGGAGAGAGATGAATCAAGAGGATCATGAGTTCAAGGCTAGCCTAAGCTATATAGTGAGATCTTGTCTCAAAAAAAAAAATCGAGACAATTATGCTCATAAGCAATAAAAGCCAAAAGCTAAGTTTCCATCACTGGCTTGTAGGTATGGATAAAAGCCCGTAAAGGGGAAGGCCTGGACGTAGCCCAGAATTCTCCTTGTCCATGTCTCAAGTCTGGGTCTGTGCTGCTTCCCCAGGGGACAGCAGCCCCTCTGCCCTCTAGAGGCACAGAGTCTTGTTTCTTGATGGCACAGCGAGAGTACCTAACTGTAAGGGCCAAGAGCACAGAGCCAAGCCTGGGGAGTAGAGCAAGCGTGAACACTAGCATCTGGTCCGCAGAATCTGTGGGAAAGCTGTGAGCTCCGGGTTCAATGAGAGACAGGGACCAAAGAATCCTGACGTTGACTCACACATGCGCTCACATGCCCATAAATGAATGCACATAACAAGGGTCCATCCTCATGCTGGGAGCTAGGCCATGGGGACTGCCATCTTCACAGCCCTCATCCCACCCACACCCAGCATGTGGCTAGCCCTCAACCATTCAAGGGCCCCTGAGAGACTCACTGAATTCTGGCCGTCCTCTGCCTCCCTGGCTTCCTTCTGGCCAGTAAAATCCAGTTTCCTCGCCTCCCAGCCCTTCCACCAGCCGTCTCTCAGCTGTCTCTCTGTCTTCCCCGCTGAGGTGTGGGATGTGGCCTACCCGGGCTTTACCCGCACACCCTTCACCTCTAGGCTTCTTCTGCCTTAAGTGTAGGAAGGCCTCCACCTGGGCACAACTGATGGTCTCACGCCCACCACCCTCAGCTTTATGGAATCTGTGTGTAAAGACTTATTGGCGGAGCTGGAGAGATGGCTCAGAGGTTAAGAGCACTGACTGCTCTTCCAAAAGACCCAGGTTCAATTCCCAGCACCCACATGGCAGCTCACAACCGTATAGTTCCAGTTCTGACGCTCTCACACAGACACACATGCAGGCAGAACACTAATGCACATACAATAAAAATAAATAAATTATAAAAAAGACTTATTAGCAAGGGATCCCTAGTCTAGCACCTCAATAGGATTTATTAAGGCATGGTGGCTGTATGTCTTTATCCCAGCACTCAGGAGGCAGAGGGATCTCTGTGAGTTCAAAGTCAGCCTGGTCTACATAGTGAGTTCCAGGACATTCATGGTTCAGGGCTACATAATGGAGATCCTATCTCAAAACAAACAAATAAAAATAAAGCTTACTGGATGTGTGAGCTAAATAAAGAAGAAGGAATAGCATTCACAGATACCCGTAGCCCAATCTGTTCCTGTCAAAACCCACCAAAGGGCCAGGTGTACTGGCACACACCTTTAGCCCCAGCACCTAAGAGGCAGAGGCAGAGGCAGGCAGATCAGCCAGCCTTGGGAACACAGCAAATTCCAGGCCAGCCAGAGTTATATGATGAAACCCTGTCTCAGAAACAAACCAACAACCTAAAAATCCACTAAAGAACAACAGAGAGCTGGGCAGTAGTGGTGCATGCTTTTAGTCCCAGCATTTGGGAGGCAGAGGCAGGCAGATCTCTGAGTTCGAGGCCAACCTGTTCTACTAAGCGAGTTCCAAGACAGTCAGGGCTACACAGAGAAACCTTGTCTCGAAAAACTAAAACCAAAAGCAAAACCAAGCAAAAGAATAGAGAAAATGAAGGAAGAGGTCATATCAGGTGAGTGGCTACGGTGGTCATATAGAGACCAAAGGACTCAGCTTGGGAAAGCCCTAATCTTTCCACACTAGACTCCACACCAGGAGGACAAGAGAGGTCTCTAATTGCCATTACCAGGTGAGTAGTATACAAAACTCACAAAACACCCGGACTCAGCTCCCAAGCGCTAGCCCCTGTCCATGGGAGAGGCAATGCGCAGCAAGCTGAGGGTCAACAGGGAAGCAAGGAATTCCTTCCCTCTTCCCACATTGCCAAACTGGAACCCAACACCGTGTCTGCAGCCAGAGTCTGGCTGGAATCCAAACACAGTCCTGACAACCTTTCAACAGGTTCAGGCAAATTTCCTTTGATGAACACACTCACGCCATCAATCTTAAGAACAAGACAAAGCTGAGGCATTTGCGTCTCTGTCAGTTATACACAAGTCAGCTCCTTCAAAGTCTAAAGCGGTCAACTCAGCCATCCACCGAGGTTGACAATGCTGGGCCACAAAGCAAACCTTGACCCTAACCTTGCCAGGCACTCCCAGTCAAGGAAGCGTGGAAGCTTCTGGTCCCAAAAGTCAACAGGCTACCCAGACTCCAAGAAGCAAGGAGGCTAGAGAGATAAGCTGTGTGGAGTCAGCAGACTTTCCCACTGAGGATGCTAGCTCAGCGGGTTTGCCTGATAATCAGAAAAACCAAAATCGGACAGAGGAGCAAAGGCACGGGATAAAAAGTTGATGTTCAACCCACTGTCCTAACCCTTCCCTTGGATTTGTAGGAACGACCTGTAGAGTCTCTCAGGTGCTTAAATACCAACTCAGCGCTATGCTGGCACAGTCTCTGGTGCTTAAATACCAACTCAGCGCTTCGCTGGCACCGTCTCTGGAAGGAAAGCGGTTTCCAGCCCCACGGTGCCCATGCCCTCTAAGAAATTGTGGAAGTGGACAATTTGACTTCACCAACACCAAGTGTCAAAGAAGAAAGGAAAGGAAAGGGAAAAAGGAAAAGTCTGCCCACACTAGCCCTCTGGTCTGGATGAGATACTGAAGTTTTGTCTGGGAATGAAGATTTTTTTTTCCTTCTGCCTTTAAACGCCCAGTGCACCCTGCAACAAAGGGAGAAAGAGCCATCCATACACCTCTACCTGTTCCAGTCCCCGTCCCTGTCCCTCCCCCATCTCCCCGGGGCCATTAATTTCCTAACATCTCTTAAGCAGGACAGAAGCTTGGTCAGGGAACAAGGTCTGACTCTCATCTCTCAAGATTTCTTGCTGATGTGGGGAAAAGACCTGCCAAGAACCCTTCGGCTATTAGGAAATATTTCTGAGTGCTAAAGGCTAAAGGTTGGTTATAAACGATAGACTTTCTGCCCTCTCCCAGGTGCCCTCTGAATTCCCTCCCTTTCTCTGGCCCTTACCCTCTCCTGCTAAGCTCTGTACCCTGAGGATCCTCTGGGCAGATCAGAGAAGGAAAACGAAGACTGACTCAGAGTTCCGGGCAGCGGGAGCGGGTCCAAAGCTTTCTCCTGCTAAGAATGGGAGGCTGGGTGAGGTAGCACAGACTTATAATCTCAGCACTCGGGAGAATGAGATGTCAGGATTACAAATTAAAAGCTAGTCTGGGCTACACAGCAAGATCCTGTCTCAAAAACAAAGACAAACAAACAAAAAAACACTTTAGGGTCGGGTGGTAGTTCACACAGAAACTGTCTTTAAAAAACAAAAGAAATAAAGAAACAAACAGCTGTCGAGGTGACACTCGGGTTTGTCAGCCTGAGTTCTACCTCATGAGCTCACGTGCTGGACCAGCCAAGCAGACGTCATCCTCTGACTTTCCACACAGTGCTCTGCCCCATCCCCCAAACGAATAAATGCAAGAAGACAATTTAAAGTCAAAAAGTAAACTAAAGGACTCTAGAAAGAAAAAGGCATGCTAGCAGTAACCTAAGGAGTCAAATCTGGGCCACCATCAGAGAGGGCTGAAGTATGGGGTGGGACACGGCAAAGGCAAGAGGTCTTACCAAGGATGCCTGGGAAAGTGGGGAGAGGTTGGGAGCTGACTAGGCCCTACCGATGGACTGACCCTGCTGAGCTATAGCCCTCGGGGTGGGAAGACAGTGGAAGGGATGGGTTGGGGGGGGGGGTGTTCAGAACGTCCTTCCCCTCGCTGGTCCCCTTCCTCTTCCTACTATGTTCTGGAAGCCACTGAGATGTTCTCACAGTTCACTAGAGGAAATGGCCTTTGGAGAATTATAAAGCAGCAAAAACAGACAAGAAATTATATCTTGGCAAGCCTTTAGGAGACTCCATAATGGCCTGACTTAAAAAAACATATATATCTAGATGAACCTTCCTTCGGGTGGAGGCGAAACCACTTCCTCTCTCTTGCTGCACCCCAGCCTATGAATTGAGTTCCTCTTTCTTACACACGTTTAACTGCAAGGCAAGCGATGCTGCAGGGCCTGGGAGGCCAGGAGGCCAGCAATGTTCCCGATTGTACGCAGGGGTCCTGAGTCTATTAGTCTGCAGCTTGGGCAAATGGAAGACTGATCCCAGCCTCAGTTTCTCCATCCACAAACGGGGACGATGATAACCCTAAGAGTTTGATGAGGATCAACTGGGCCTTTTGGCACTAGGAGGCTCTGTGCTGCAAGCAGGCATTGCTTAGCTGTTCATCTCCACCCTCCCTCTCCCAAAGCCCCACTCTAGGAACCTGCCCCTGACCAAGGCATCCTTCTCACCTGGCTTCGTACACAGATAGGAGTAAAAGCCCTCCGACTTGAGCATGATGAGCAGCGAGCCCCAGCCCAGGAGGACTGCAGAGAAGAGGAGGTTTTCCAACACAGCTGTGCAGGCCATCCACCAGCGGCGCCGATGGGCAGTGGCCAGGGTGGGCGCCATGGTGCGGTGTGGCGGCTGTAGCCCGGCTCTGGCTCTGGCTCTGCAGACACCTGCGCACAGACCTCAGCTTCAGCGGTGGCCCTACCCAAACCGTGTGGACGCTGGCGCACAGCGACCAGACTGTCAACCCCCAGCAGCCCAGGCTGTAGGTGCACGCCTCAAAAGAAGCGAACCCCAGACCCGTCCGGGACCTGAGCCATCCCGAACCCGCGACTAGCTGGCACCGCTACCTTCGGCCACGGTGGGGCCCTGCGGGCCAAGTGGAGAGGCTCCCTCCTCAGTTCACTCGGAGGTAAACTGAGGCATGGCAGGTGGCAAGGGACTAATGCATGCTCAAGGACGTAGCTGGTCCTGGCCCCAAGCAAGACTGAATAGCTGGTATGGGGGCCGTAAAAGGAGGCAGTTTGCCGTAGGGCCACCTGAACGGAGGCACACCTGAGAGCTGCCACTCCCAAGGACCCTGACAGGCTCGTGCCCGCCCGCACTCAAGACCCTTCCCCAGAGCTCGTTCCTTCAACCACAAGATCAGCGCTGGGAGCTCCGGAATGGCCCGCCCACGGTGCATTCATTGGTGGAACCGCACAGGAACTGCTGCACCATTGGCCAGTGTCTTGGTGGCTAGGCGCTACCGCCACGCGAATCCCGCATGGGAGAGGCGAAGCCGGTTCAAACCGGCGGCGCGAGCCAACCGCGCGACCTCCGTGCCCGGCTGTTACCCCAGCAATTAGCCCGTTTCCATAGAAGCAGATCCCGTCCCTCCATCCTCCTACTCTCCCTTTTTGTTCCATCTCCCGCCCGGTGTATTCTCTCTGGAAAGCATGCACCTTCCTTCTAACCCCGCCTGTGAGCAGCTTCAGGTTCCCGTACCCTCGCCTGGGGCCCGGATTTCGGGAGTCGAGCTCACCCGGCTCCTACCGGTGTGTATCGGGCCCGCCCGGCGCCTTTTCTGTCCCCTTTATTTCCAGCCCTTTTATTCCTACCCTAAGATGAAAAACACTGCTGCCCGTTGATTGGCTGAGTGGGGCTGGAAACAGGCCTTGACCAATCAGCAGCTACCCGCCCGCCCCCCGGCGAGCAGAAGCCGGTTCCGGCCGGACTTGGAGACAAACAAGAGGAATGGGGGGGCTGGGGGGCGGCTTGGGCAGGCCCGGCTCTACCCAGTGAAACTGGAGTGCCCCTCGACCCGGAGCCCCCGGGGGCATCGCCCTACGCCCTGCTCGGAGTCCTCTTCCCGGTCAAATCCCTGGGTCAGCGTTTCAGGGAGTCTTGGTCCATACCGAGCTGGGCTCCAGCACCGTGACGCCCGGCCTGCAGTGTAGACCCCCGTCCACACCCGGAGAGAATCACGGCCGGATGCTCCTGCTCAGCGAGCCATTGCTGCCCTTTCGTGCTGCGCTTCCCGGCCCGCTCCTCGGGCTTTGTGTCCGGGTTCCTCGCTGCCTTGCCCCATTGTCCTATCCTGGAGCCGTCTGGGGGTGTCGGAATCCCCCGAACCAGGCAGGCCCCTACGTCGTCCTTGCTAGATCTCCTGATTCACCAGCTCCTTGCCCTCAGGTGCCTCCTGCCTGGTCCCAAATCGGTGTCTCTTAAAGATCTGTTGTCAGGTTTTAGGTCCAAGACGTCCCTCTGGTTATCCATCCACACGCCACCGTTCCCATCCGGTGCCTGTTTTTCTCGGTGCCCTCGGAGACCAGTCACCTTGGTGCGCCCTGCCTTCTTTCCCCTTTCCCAAAGGTCTCTTTCATGTGGCTGACACACTCATTCTTCCCTCGTGCTGTGGGCAACTCCGAGCAGCTAGTGTAAGTCTGACTTTATAGAGAACGCTATGGGCTCCATCCTTTCTGGGTCCTCAACAGAACGGCACTGCCCTGAGGACCTGCCGGTACGGGAGATGGAGCAGCGGCTCGAGAGGTTTAACTTCCCCCGTGTCTCCCTTATGAGAGACTAGCCTACCCTCGGGAAACACTCGGTGTCCCTCAGACTCTCCATACTTCAAGAGCTGGCTTGCTTTAAAGGGCTATGGGAGTCGTCCCCCCTCCCTCCCACAAGGTTGGCTCTGCTTCCTTCAGCTCGAGTGCGCCCTCTGGTGCCCTGAACCTTCGCTAGCCATCTTGCTGGCACATGCCCTCCCAGACTTGGTCTAGGCTTGTGGGTGGGTTTGGGGCCTGATGACCCACTGTGCAGAATCTCACAAGCTCCAAGTTGAGCCTGCCACCTGCAAATATCTTCAGTCCTTACCCTCAGCCATCTGCTTGATGACTTTATCCAGACATATCTCTAAAATGTTTCTCCATTAAAATCGTGTCCCCCTTCTTCCTGGGATAATAGTACCATCTATTTTTGTGTGTGTGGGGGGGGGGGAAGCATTGTTGAGACAGGATCTCACTATGTAGCCCTGGCTGTCCTGAAACTCACTATGTAGACCATGCTGGCCTCTGCCTCCCTAGTTTTGGGCTAATAACACCTAACAAATGTAGAAGCTGTGAACTTACCTTTCCAGCAGAAAAAGGAGTCTCTGCTTCCCTCTCCCCACCCCCAGCGCACCAGTATAACCAGGCGTCCCGTTTATCTAATCTGCCCATTTCTGTCTCTGGAACACAACTATTCAACCAGCAATCTCTGCATCTCATATCCACCCCGCAGTGAACTGTGGGAAATGTAAACCTGACCTTGATAAACCTGACCTCTTGCTCGATCCTGCAGAAACTAACTACCATTTGTTCTGCCAGAAAAAGTTCAAGTTCCCCAGCTGACTCGCCCAGGCTGCTTCCTACCCAGCAGCCTTTTCCTCGTGGTTTTGGGTGCTCCAATCTCGTGGAATTGCTGAGGTTCTCAATTTGCTCTTCTCACTAGGGGTGCTTTCTTGGGCAGCGCCTCCTCTGAGAAGCCTTCCCTAGCCACTCTATAATGCCTGTTGCTCTCTTTGCTGACTATAATGTAGCTCCATTTTCCACTCACTGGAGACTCCTTGGAGGCAGACATATCTTAGTCATTGGTACTACTAGCCCTTCATACTAAAGTAAGCTCAAGCCAGTATACAGTACGAGTTTGCGGAATGAAGACAATGAGCCTGTGAAAAGTACCAGGTTCTAGAACACAAATTCGTGCGGCACTGAAGGATCATGGTAGTATCAGTGATAATTACCTTTTGCTGATAGCTAAACTTTTACGGGATGCTCTGCATCCTCTGTGTCACTTCATCCCTACAACCACCCTACACACAGCCATTATCCTTACGTTACAGGTGAAAAACTGGGGATTTTGGTGGCTTTCTCAAAGCAATGGAACAAGAAAAAAGTCACTGTTGAGATGAGTCATGACCCTCTGAATGAAACTTTGTTTTTAATTGGGAGTGCCTCTGCTATACTAGCAGGACTTCTGGCAAATCTAAAGTTATAAGCCAGGAGTTGCAGCCCACGACTATAATCCCAGCACTTGGGAGGTAGAGGCAGGAGAATCAGGAGTTCAAGGCCAGCCTTGGCACGTGAATGCTGGTCTCAAAGCAAAACATCCCAAGGTTCAAGGACCATCAGAAGAGGGGACAGGAAGATTGTAAGAGCCACTCATACATGTACGTGTATACCAGGCATGAAAAGTAAATAAAACCAGTCACAAATTGAGAACAGCATGTCCTTAGTATATAAAAGGCACTTACGAACCAGTCAAAAAAAAATGAACACCCCTTTGGAATTTTGAGCCCAAGCCAGGCATGGTAGAACACATCCTTAACCTCAGCACCAGAGAGGTAGAGGTAGGTGGGGGTTTTAAATTCAAGGTCAGCCAGATCTACAAAGACAGGGTTTCTCTGTGTAGTCCTGGATGTCCTGGAACTTGCTCTGTAAAGACCAATCTGGCCATGAACTCAGAGATCCACCTGCCTCCACCTCTTGAGTCCTGGGATTAAAGGCATGTGCCACCACTGCCCGACTTGAGACCCTGTTTTTTGTTTGTTTTGTTTTAAGTAAAATTGTAAGTCAGGTATGGTGGCTCACACCTATAATCCAAACACTCAGGAGATTGAAACAGGTGGATTGTCATGTGTGCCTAGAATATATATTGAGTTCCAGGTCAACCTAAGCAATGGAATGAGACTGTCTCAAAAACGAAAAGAATTTAATATAATCAGATAATATGTAGAAGAATGCAATCACTTTAAAGGTCTGAAAAGAACTTCAAACTTAAAATGAACATAGAAATTCAAATAGTAACAAGGTATCTTTTTTAAAGTTGACATCTGTTTTGTCTAATGTACACCACATACATGCATTACCCATGGTGGCCACAAGAGGGCATTAGGTTACCTGGAACTGGAATTAAGTGGCTGAGTTGCCAAGGTAGGTGATGGGAACCAAACCGTCCTCCTCAAAAGCAGCAAGTGATCTTAACCACTAAGCCATCTCTCCAAACATCTTAAGATATTCTTCTTAAAGATTTATGTTTTTGTTTTCTGAATATGGGTGTTTTGTCTGCATGTATGTCTGCACACCAGAAAAGAGCATGGGATCCCATGGGACTACAGTTATAGAAGATCGGGAGCTGCCTTGTGGGGTTTTGGGACCTAAAAGGCACATTTCTACATAGGGGAAGGTGGTGCTGGGTATCAACCCCTGGGCCTTACATACGCTAAGCAAGCTCTCCATCATCAAATTATAGCCTCAGTCCTGATGATGGTTTTGGGGTTTGTTTGGTTTTCTAAGACAGGGTTTCTCTGGGTAGCCCTGGCTATCCTGGAACTCACTGTGTAGATCAGGCTGGCCTTGAACTCGGAGATCCACCTGCCTTTGCCTCCTGAGTACTGGAATTAAAGACATGTACCATCACCATCCAGCTGATGGTTTTGGTTGTTTGGTTGTTTTTCTGTACTGTTTCGTTTGCATGCATGAGTGCACACACACATTCATGACCACATGTGTGCACCTGCATATGGAGGGGGCCAGAGTTTGATATAGTGTATCTTTCCTTAATAGCACACCAACCACCTTATTTTTTGACCCACTGTGGAGACCAGGGTGAGCTCCTAAAGTAGGCTGAGCTGAGCTGGCGTGCAGGTCCCAGGGCTCTTCCTGCCTCTGTCGGCTCCGGCTCCGCACTGGGATTAAGCTACAGGCTGCTGCTCTCACCCCTCCTCCCACTGCCACTTCGGGTTTTGTTTTCTGAAATAGGATCTCCCTTTGTATCCAGGCTGGCATGGAATCCCCCGCCTCTGCCTCTGTACTGGGATTACAGGTATGCTCCAGCATGCCTATCATTTTTGAATGGTTAAAAAACATTTTTTTACTAGGCTAACTTGGGATGTATGCCTGTAATCCCAGCACTTCAGAGTCTACATGAAGATCGAGAGTTCAAAGCCAACCGTGGCTGCCACAATAAGACTCTTAAGAAAAATAGTTTTGTTTGTAGAAGGATTTTAAAGTTTAGTATATAATACTTTACTTTTTTGTTGTTTTTTTATATCAAAATACTGAACTTTTGTTTTGTTTTTTGAGACAGGGTTTCTCTTCTGGAACTAGCTCTATAGACCAGGCTGGCCTTGAACTCCTAGAGATCCTGATTCTGCCTCCCAAGTGCTGGGACTAAAGGCATGCACCGCCACCACCACCTGGCCTGAGCTACTCAGATTTTGTGTAAGGAAATGAGTACTCTCATAATTTTTTGTTTTTCAGGTTTTATTTTTCTTTTTGGTTGGTTGGTTTTATGTTTTTTCAAGAGGAGGTTTTTTTGTGTAGCCCTGGCTATTGTGGAACTCACTCTGTAGACCAGGCTGGACTTGAACTCTGTGATCTGCCTGCCTGTGTCTCCTGAGTTCTGACATTAAAAGTGTGCGTCACTACGATCATCTAGTACCCTCATAGTTTCTAAGAATACATACCCATATGCATGTTTTGGAGGGCCATTTGGAGCAAGTATATACAGTCCTTAATGTTCTTGGCAAGTCCCCAGCATCTCATTCCTAAGCAAGTGCTTTAACATATTCTCAAACCCACAGCATCATTTTGTATTGAAATAATTAGAAACAACTACCCAAGCCAGTTGGCGATGGCACACACCTTTAGTCCCAGCACTCGGAAGGCAGAAGCAGGTGGACCTCTGAATTCAAGGCCAGCCTCATCCACAGAGCGAGTTCCAGGACAGCCAGGGCTGCACAGAGAATCCCTGTCTCAAAACCCAAAGAAAAGTCTCATGTAGCGTAGCCTGGCTCCACCTTGCTGTGCAGCTTGAGGATAACCTTGAATTTATGCTCATCCTGCCCCCACCTCCTGCTGCTGAGATTAGGGCCCCGACCACCACATCCATTTTGTTGTTGCTGTTGTTTTTTTTATTGTTTCTTTAGTGTCATCAAATTTTATGAAAAAACTTTATAATCACAGATATCTAAAAATAAAGCCAGGCATGGTTACACATACTTTTAATGCTGGTACTCAGGAGGTAGAAGCAGGTGGATTTCTGTGAGTTCCAGGCCAGTCAGTCAGGGTACATAATGAGATCCTATCTCAAAACAAAACGTGATTTGTAAGACAGCAAGAAGAAGTACTTTTCAGTGCGTATCATGAGATAGAAAGGAGGCTGGCCAGAGGGTTCAATGAAGAAAGGCACTTGCCCACAGCCCTCATGGCCCCAGTGCCATCCCTGGAGTTCACAAGGTCACAAGAGAGAACCCATATCCAATACTTGTCCTTTAAACTCCACAGGATACACTGAAAAGGGTGCATGCACAGGAACACACGGGCACAAAAATTAAAAACCCAGAAAGGTCTGGAGAGAGGTTCCAGCAATTAGGAACACTTATTCTTTCAGAGAACACAGGGTTTGGCTCCCAGCACCAACAGGATAGTTCACAACCATTCATAACTACAGTTCCAAGGGATCCACTACCCTTTTCTGACTTCTGAGGGTACTAGGCACAGAACAGATATATGCAGACAAAAATATAATCATATACATAAAATAAATCTTAATAAACTTTATTTTTTGGTTTTTTGATACAGGTATTCTCTATTGTCCTGGCTGTTCTGGAACTCATTCCATAAACCAGGCTGGTCTCAAACTCAGGGATCCAACTGTCTCTGCCTCCCAAGAGATGGGATTAAAGCCATGCGCCACTACTGGCTGGCATTAATTTTTTTTTTTAAGGAAAAAAATTTAAAGAGAAGTTGGGGTCAGTGATATATATAGTTCGTCAGTAGGGCAGATGCTCAGTATGAATGATACCTTGGGCCCAGTCTCAGCATGGAACCAAAAACACATCAATGGGAGAGCCACTGCACGGTGGCCCTGCATGGTGACCCCGCTTTGTTACTCACTTCATACGTTCATGCATCAGGTTTTTAACTTTTTAATTGTAGTTCATATGTATGTACATTTTGCCTACATCTGTGTTCTGTAAGCTGCTTCATGCTTAATGTCCTCAGAGGCCAGGTTGTGAGCCACCATGTGAGTGCTAGGAACCAAACGCATGTCCTCTGGGAGAGCAGTCAGTCCTCTTACCACTAAGCCATCTCTCCAGACCCACAGAGCAAATATTTTTGCTTTGTTTTGTTCTTTTATTCAAGACAGGATTTCTCTATGTAGTTTTGGAGCCTGTCCTGGAACTCACCCTGTAGACCAGGCTGGCTTCATACTCAGAGATCTGCCTGCCTCTGCCTCCCAAGTACTGAGATTAAAGGTGTGCGCCACCACTGCCCAACTACAAATATTTTTGAATAACATATTTAGCCATTGTGTAGAAACCAATTTTAAGAAATACATGTTCTGTTGGGCTGGTTTGTAGCTCACTTGGTAGTATGCTTGCCTACCATGCATAAACCTCTATAAAAACAGGAAACTCGCCGGGTGTGGTGGCACATGCCTTTAATCCCAGCACTCGGGAGGCAGAGGCAGGCAGAGCTCTGTGAGTTCGAGACCAGCCTGGTCTACAAGAGCTAGTTCCAGGATAGGCGCCAAAGCCACAGAGAAACCCTGTCTCAAAAAACCAAAAAAAAAAAAAAAAAAAAAAAAAAAAACCAGGAAACTCTTCAACGCAATGCCCATCAAAATCCCAGAAAAATTCTTCAAAGACCTCAAAAGAACGGTACTCAACTTCATTTGGAAAAGCAAAAAACCCAGGATAGCCAAAACAATGCTATGCAATAAAAGAACTTCTGGAGGCATCACAATCCCTGACTTTAAACTCTACTACAGAGCTACAGTACTGAAAACAGACTAGTATTGGCATAAGAACAGACAGGAGGACCAATGGAACCGAATAGAAGACCCGGATATCAATCCACACATCTTCGAACACCTGATATTTGATAAAGAAGCAAAAAATATCAAATGGGGGCTGGAGAGATGGCTCAGAGGTTAAGAGCACTGACTGCTCTTCCAGAGGTCCTGAGTTCAATTCCCAGCAACCACATGGTGGCTCATAGCCATCTGTAATGAGATCTGGTGCCCTCTTCTGGCATGCAAGCATACATGGAAGGAATGTTGTATACATAATAAATAAATAAATTATTAAAAAAATATATCAAATGGAAAAAAGAAAACATATTCAACGAGTGGTGCTGGCATAACTGGATATCAACATGTAGAAAAATGAAAATAGACCCATATCTATCATCATGCACAAAACTCAAGTCCAAATGGATCAAAGACCTCAACATAAAGCCAGCCACACTGAACCTTATAGAAGAGAAAGTGGGAAGTACACTTGAACGCATTGGCACAGGGAACCACTTCCTAAATAGAACCCCAGCAGCACAGACACTGAGAGAAATAATTAATAAATGGGACCTCCTGAAACTGAAAAGCTTCTGTAAAACAAAGGACACGGTCAACAAGACAAAATGACAGCCTACAGAATAGGAAAAGATCTTCACTAACCCCACATCAGACAGAGGTCTGATCTCTAAAATATACAAAGAACTCAAGAAATTGGACACCAAAAGATTACATAATCCAATAAAAAAAATGGAGTACAGACCTAAACAGAAAACTCTCAACATAGGAATATAAAATGGCTGAAAGACACTTAAGGAAATGTTCAGCATCCTTAGTCATCAGAGAAATGCAAATCAAAACAACTCTGAGATTCCATCTTACACCTGTAAGAATGGCCAAGATCAAAAACACTGATGACAACTTATGCTGGAGAGGTTGTGGGGAAAAGGGAACACTTCTGCATTGCTGGTGGGAATGCAAGCTGGTACAA
>PVIU01003122.1:0-46976 GCA_004026605.1 Ondatra zibethicus | reverse complement strand
GGAAAATTAGGAAACAACCTTCCTTAAGACCCAGTAATACCATTTTTGGGTATATATTCAAAGGATGCTCAATTGTGCCACAAGGACATGTGTTCAACTATGTTCATAGCAGCTTTGTTTGTCATAGCCAGAACCTAGAAACAACCTAAATGCCCCTTGACTGAAGAATGGATAAGAAAAATGTGGTACATTTACACAATGGAGTACTACACAGCAGAAAAAAATAACATCAGCTTGAATTTTGCAGGAAAATGGATGGAACTAGAAAACATTATTTTGAGTGAGGTAACCCAGACCCAGAAAGACAATTATCACATGTACACACTCATAGGTGATTTTTAAACATAAAGCAAAGAAAGCCAGCCTACAAACCACAATCCCAGAGAACTTAGATAACAATGTGGACACTAAGAGAGACTTACATAGATAGAATCTACATGGGAAGTAGAAAGTAGAAAAAGACAAGATCTCCTGAGTAAATTGAGAGCATGGGGACCTTGGGGGAGGTTTGAAGGGGGAAGGAGAGAGGCAGGGAGCTCAATAAATGTAGAGCTCAATAAATATCAATAAAATAAAATTAAAAAACAAAACAGAAAACTCAGATTCTACAGGCCAACCATTGAGAGGTAAAGGCAAAAGGATCATAAATTCAAAGACATTCCCAGCCACAGAGCAAGTCTGAGACCAGCCTGGGCTATATGAGAGACCCTGTCCCAAAAAAGAATGGTTAGCAAAGTGGTTCAATGGTTAGAAGTGCTTGGGTCACAGGCCTGGCAACCTGAGTGCCATCCCCCAGACAGGAAGGAACTAAATTCTAAGAGTTGGCCACTGACCTCCACATAAATGTGGCACACACCCCCATAAATAAATTGATAAATTTTCTAAAAGAAATATTTGTTTAATCAATCTTTATCATTAAACATTTAGGTTGTTTTCCATTTCAGTACAAGAGATGTTTTGAAGTGATGGAAAGCATAGGTTTGAGGCAGAGTCCAGGACAACAAAGGGGGAGTCCCTGTAGCCACCTCCTTCCTCGGACCCCAGTCCACAGGGTCTCTACCCAGGCCTTCCAGTCCCACCTGGGGACACTGCCAGGGCCAGACCCACAGTCAGGTGGCCTCTAACCCTTGCCTCTTCCAGGGCATAGTTTCTGCTTAGTCTGTTGCAGCCTTGGCATCAATTCCCAGCACAAAGCTCGATCTAGTCCATAGCAGTTTCAGCATCCTCCTCTCTCCACACTGCTCCACAGCAGTTTCAACATCCTCTTCTCCCCACACTGGTCCATAGCAGTTTCAGAATCCTCCTCTCCCCACATTGGTCCATAGCAGTTTCAGCATCCTCTTCTCCCCACACTGGTCCATAGCAGTTTCAGCATCCTCTTCTCCCCACACTGGTCCATAGCAGTTTCAGAATCCTCCTCTCCCCACATTGGTCCATAGCAGTTTCAGCATCCTCCTCTCCCCACACTGGTCCATAGCAGTTTCAGCATCCTCCTCTCCCCACACTGGTCCATAGCAGTTTCAGCATCCTCTTCTCCCCACATTGCTCCATAGCAATTTCAGCATCCTCTTCTCCCCACATTGCTCCATAGCAGTTTCAGCATCCTCCTCTCCCCACATTGGTCCATAGCAGTTTCAGCATCCTCCTTTCCCCTCATCCCATCCACAGTCTTCCCACTCACCAAATTCAGGGTCCTCAGTGCTGCAGTGGTACAGACATGGGCACAACGTTCTCATATAGGGGCTCCTCCTGCTCCTTCTCTTCAGCCTGCTTCTGGGAACCCTGTTCTAGAAAGCTATTCCCAGAGACTGGTTCCTGGGCTGTCCCTAAGTTTTCAGTGCCATCTCCTAGACCCCTGGATGCTTCCTCTGACCTAACTTCTGTGGGCTTTATGGTTCCAGAGAGCATGGCATCTGGAGCTGAGCCAGAGCTCTGGGACAGCCCAATGTTGCCCTGGTTCCGACCCAGAGATCGGCGTACAGGCTTAGGGATGGCACTCTTGACCTTGGGCAGTGCCTGATCTTTCTGGTAGTTTCCCAAACGACGGAGGACAGACCAGACAGGGCCCTCAGGTTTCTGGGGTGTCCCTGCCAGCATATAGATTGTGGCCACAGAGCCTGAGCTCTCCTGGATGCTGCCATTGGTGGTTTCCACACACCCGCCCACTGTCCGGTTACTAGGTGGGAGCTGGTGGTGACTAGTGGCAGCATCTCCGGGGCTTGTGGCGGTAGGTGCATCCTCTTCTGGGTTTGCTTGTTCTGGGCCTACGGGCTCCTCAGCCTCCTGCCCTTCAGGACGTGGCTGAGCACCTCTGGAGAGTCTCTTTGGTTTTCGTATGGGGCTGGAGTGATCCCCAGAGCTTCGGCCATTCTGTGGTGCAAACTTAGTACCTTCAGCAAAGGAGACAGATGGCCTCTTAGCCCGAGCCAGGCTGGAGGTGCGTGGGATGGGGAATGGTGTGGAAGTGTCCTCAGGGGGAGGGAATGGGCCTCCAGGAAGGCTGGCCGCTGGGGACTCTTCTTGGGCCACAGGGACCATCTCTGGCAGGAGAGAAGACAGAATGAGCTCGTGTGAGGCTGGGTCTGCTCCTCTAATCCATTCCAGCAGGGACACAGAAGCCCAGAATCTTCTCAGAGGCCTCAAGAGATGGCAAGGAAGAGTGAGGCAGGGGAGCGGCTGGTGCAGTAGAGGACCTTACTCCTTCCCTCTTTTCTTTCTACCCCTCCCCACTGCAATGGTCCCTTTTATCCCAAACACCACCACTCCTGCCTAATTTTCCCTTGCTAATTTCTACTGATCCTTCTAAACTCAATGCAGCTATTACTAACAGGGCAGCTTTGGAGTTCGTCCTTTTCTTCATGCCCCACTCAAGCATGACTGTTGTGACTGTCCTCTGAGTCAAGCAAATGCCATGTGGGAGTCAGTGGTACCCTTGGAAAAGCATTACCCCAGCTGGGCTTGCTGTCTACACCCCTCATGGAGGGGTGGAGAGGGTCAAGAGACCCTCACCTGAGTATGAACCCTTCCTACCACCTGTTGTATGCAACTCTACTTAAATGCACCTGGGCTCTGGGGAGGGGCTAGAATATATAGGCTGGGGAATATACAGGAGAGGAGGGTGCATCCCTACGAGTAAAGGCTTTCTAGATATGGCTTATTGCAGGGAAGAGCACCCATACCCCTGTAAATCAACCCTCACTATATGGGAACCCAATAAATTCATTGGTTCCCAGAATGAGCTTCGGTGGCATCGTGCCTCAGTTTGTTGTTGAGACCTTAGTTTTAGAAGAAGGGGTAGATGTTGCTTATGTTTCCTCCACAAGGAAGTTTAGGACAATTCTGTCCTCTATTGTCTGTATTTATTTATTTTTCTTTCCTTCTTTCTTTCCATTTATTTATTTATTTATTTATTTATTTATTTATTTATTTATTTATTTATTTATTTATTTATTTAGACAGGGCCTCTCTATATACCCATGGCTATCCTGGAATTCACTATGTAGACAAAACTGGCTTCAAACTCACATACCTCTGCCTCCCAAATGCTGGGATTAAAGGGATTAAAGGCACATGCCTCCTGGCATGTCTTTCTCTTTAACTGCCCACCAGACTAGAAGTTTGGTGAGGACAGAACTCTCCTTTGTTCTGAACTTGTTCTCAGAGCCAGAAACAGCAAGTGATGGGAAAATAAGCTTAGGCACAGGAGCAGGGAAGGTGCTACACTGGGCAAGGCTGCTTGGGCTGGGGGTGCTTACCTTCTCGAGGCGGCATGGAGTAGGCATGACCTTCGTCCTCTTCTCCAGAGTCAGAGTCAGAAGAGAAGGAGTCATCAGAGGCCCAGCCGGCAGAGGGTGGCTCGATAAAGCTGTGGTTGAAGGGAACCTCCGGGTCGTGGTGAGAAACTACAGGGGCTCCAGGTCAGGTCTGGGCCCTTATGGGAAGCCTGGCCCCATCTTGGCCCTAGTCTCCTGACCCTGATCCCCAGTGCCCACTTACCTGTCACCCAGGGTAGCTTGTAGTTACTGAGGGAGCCACAGGGCAGTGCAGCACCCAGGCTGGTGAGGGTGTCCCATACCTGTTGCTTCATTCTGAACAGGGCAGCTCCATTTCTCTCTGGCCTGAGGAGGTGGCAGGGGCGGGGGGGTAATCAGTGTACAAGCTCTAAGGGAGCCCAGCTCAGACTGACAGGATGTCTACTTCAATGGCTCTGAATTGATGACAGAATAAGATCCAAACTATAGAGTGTTGCAGAATATTTGTTTAAACTGTGAAGCTGTGTCTTTACCAAGGTGCCTTCTGATTGGCTTAACCAAGAGCTGAATAGCCAATAGCTAAGCAGGAAGAGATTAGGCAGGGTTAGAGAGGACTCTGGGAAGGAGAGAGGTAGAGACACCAGGAGACACAGAGCAAGTAGGATGTGCAGGAGGAGAGGTAACAGCCATGCGGCAGAACGTAGACCAATATAAATGAGTTAATTAAAAGAGCTAGTTATGAACAAGCCTAAGATACAAATTGAACTTTCATAATTAATAAGAAGTCTCTGTGTCAGGCTGGAGAAATGGCTCAGCAGTTGAGAGCACTTGCTGCTCTTCCAGAGGACCTGGGTTCAATTCCCAGCACCCACATGGCAGCTCACAACTGTCTTCAACTCCAGTTCCAGAGAATCCAACACCCTTTTCTGGATTCCACAGTCACCAGGCACACAGGTGCTATACAAACATATATGCAGGCAAAACACCCATTCACAAATAATAAATAAAAAGCAGTCTCTGTATCATTATTTGGGAGCTGGCTGGTGGGACAGAAAAAGACAATGGAGACCAAAATCTAAATCACAGAAAGCAACATAGCTCTAGAGCAGTGGTTCTCAATCTATGGGTCGTGACCCCTTTGACAAACCTCCATCTACAAAAATATTGATATTTTGATTCATAACAGTAGTAAAATTACAGTTATGAAGTAGCAACAAAAATAATTTTATGATTGGGGGTCACCACAACATAAGGAACTGTACTAAAGGGTTGCGGCATTAGGAAGGCTGAGAACCACTGCTTTAGAGCTAGGCAGTGGCCATGTTGGCTCTGATTTCACTATCTTGGCCTCAGTTGTAGATCTGACAGAACCATTGGCAGAGCACAGCACCAAGTCCTGCACTAGGTACCTGCAGTAGTTTCTCAAAAATGTAACTCTTTGTGGCTATCATCCTGGGAGATGTAACTGCATTTGTCCCCACTCTACCCCACCCCCAAACTGAAATGACAGCTTGTCAAATTTCTCTGACAGCTTTTGGGACAGGTCCTCATCATCTTCTGGGGGTGGGTGGGATGGGTTGCTTCTTTACCCTCAGGCTATTTGCTCACCTATGAATTCCCTGTACCACAGAATAAAATCAAGGATTAGGGTCTAGTATGGTGGCACATTCCCGGAGTCCTAGCACTCAGGTGACTGAGGCATGAAGATATCCAGTTCATGACAGCTTAGTCTACATAGTGAGGTATTTTCTCAAAAACAAACAAACAAACAAGGCTGAGGGTGTAGCTCAGTAATAGAGCACTTGCTTAACACGTACAAGCCGTGATTATGATGATTCCTAGCAAGATGGAGGAGAAAGAACACACTGGTCAAAGTATCCAGGACCTCTGTGTGAGCCATGAGCAGCTAAGACACCATGAGCTTCAGCGTCTTAGTAAATCAAGGAAAAGAATCCTCTCACCACTACAGTCCCTGTTCCAAACTTCCACAATGTGGTGAGTGTCCAAGAGGCCAAGAGATATGGAGAACAATGTGATAGGTGAGCACATTCTCCCAACCCTCACTGGCGCTTCTCCCATACCCCTCTCTCAGGCCATGCTGTCTGTCAAACCACAGCTCAGACTTTTCTCTCCCTCTTTCCTGACTTTTGTGTGTTTGCTTGTTTCTCGAGACAGAATTTCTCTGTATAACGTTGGCTGTCCTGGGACTAACTATGTAGACCAAGCTGGCCTTGAACTCACAGAGATCCGCCAGCCTCTGCCTCCCAAGTGCTGGGATTAAAGGTGTGCACCAACACCGCCAGGCTTTCCTGACGTTTTGCGATCTGGTCTCTTCCCTTCTCTGCCCAACTGTGTGGATTCTCCTCTGTCCCTGCCCTTGTCACCATGTCATGAGCCTAGCCTTCTGCTGCAGCTTGACTTTGAGTCCCCTGCCACTCAGTTTTCCCCTACTCATGTTCATGTGACTCAGACACTTCCTTGTCAAAGGTTTCTAAGGAAGACCGCAGTTCCAGGCTTCAATCTGTGCCAAGTATCACTACCTGAAATGTGACAAGTTCAGCGCTTCCCACCCTGGTAGGAACACACAGAACGGCCAGTGTTTACCTGTCCTTAGGGGCCAGCCGGTTAGCTGAGCAGCAGTAGGCACAGCAGATGACACCCAAGAGGAGCAACAGCAGAGGTACCAGGATACCCGCAATGAGGGCGTTTTTACCATGACGGCCTAGGGACATGGGAGAGGGCCACATACTCAGGGCTTTCGAGGATCCCGTCTCTGAAGTGAGCCCATCCTTCCCCGCAGATGAGACTCCGGAAGACCATGGAAAGGACCAAATGTTCCCTCATCCTCCCTCCACTTACCCAGCTGGCAGGTCCCAGACACAGGGTGGCAGAGCCCCTCTGGGCATTGGCAGGGGATAGAGCAGTTGTCTCCATGGAAGCCAGATGGGCAGGAACTATTGCAGCTAGGGGTAGGTAATAGGAAAGGCAGACTGAAGGTACCCCAGACGGGAAGGTAGGAGCAGATTTCTGGTTATTGTCCCTGGCCCCTGATAGTAGATCCCTCTGACTTCTAAGTCACATGCAAAGTGAGAGTCACTGTAGAGACTTCAGGTAGGACCTGCTTCTGACAACCCTCATCCCTCAGCCTTAATGCAGGAGAAGCAGGACGCAGGCCTTGAAGGAAGGACCTGTCCCGCCCCTAACACCTTGGACCTCCGTCCCTTCCTCTGTAAAACAGGTCTTCACTCGACACCATGTGCTGGCCTTCAGATGGACACCTGCCTGGAGACACTGGCTGCTTGGCAGCTGAAGAACTAGAGGAACAACAGCCGGGGTCTGTGTCCCACCCCTAAGTTAAGTCCTCATCTGAATAGTGAGCCCCCATTCCCCTCTTTTTCCCCCTGATTTTTTCTTTCCTTTTAAAAAGTCTCATTTTTTTTTAATCCCTTTAGATTAACCACTGACTTTCCTCAGAAAATGCCACCCATACAGGAGAATTCATGTCTTAGTTGTGGGATGATAGGGTTTCTGGGAAGTCGAGAGGCTCAGTGAGGGATGTTTAGGAAACGGTACACAGAGGCCTAACCTCATCTCCATCGCCCATAACCCCATCCCCAGGGCCTAGTCCTTACCTGGTCCCCCAGTAGCCAGCACTGCAGACACATTCCCCTGTCACCGCATCACAGGTCCCCTGAATACAGGCCGGGCAGGTAGAGCTGCAGCCCTCCCCAAAGGAACCGGGGGGACAGGGGTTCTCACATCTGGGGCCACATAGGGGAAGCAAAACTCAGAAGACAGAAAAACCCTATGACTTCCCCATGTTACTGAACTCAGGCTCCCAAAAGGGTCATTCCCCTGCAGCAAAGCTCATGCATACATGGCCTTGAAGCTGGAGTCAAACTCAAGTGGGTAACAAATTACAGGTCTGTGAAGGGAGAGGAAGGAGAGGTTCAAGGAGGAGGCAGCTAGAGGTACGCCCTTCCCAGAGCCCTCTTAGAACCTTCTCTTCCCCTCAGCAGGGCCAGGAGTCAGCCCCTGAGCTGCGTGAATGTGAACTTCGTGGAAGGAGCAGCCCTCCCAGAAAGAGCAGCTGAGAGGAGGGGTCTAGGAGAAAAATGTCTTCTAAGGAAGGGAGACCCTCACCTGTCCCCTAGCCAACCGGGGTCACAGCGCTGGCAGTGCCCTGTTTCTGCATGACAGGGCTCTCCAAGCCAGCAGCGGGGGCACTGCTCACGGCACCTCTCACCAAAGGTGCCAGGAGGACATGGCTGCTTGCACTGAGTCCCATTCCAGCCCGGCTTGCAGGACTCACAGTTGCCCGTGACGGGAGAGCATGTTGCATTCGGCGCGCAGTGACCACAGCTGGCGAGAAAAAGGGTTCATGGGCTCACTGGGAGCAGATTGAGTCCCATATCTTCCTACCCGTGAACGACCCACACTGCCCACTCAGGCCTCAGAGAACATCCAGGTCCCAGATGGACCAGTCAAACCGAAGCCTCATCAGTGTTGTGCATTGGAAAGGTCGGCCAGATGATCCCTGAGGACTCACAGGTCTCTGCTTCACTCCTGAGACCCTGCTCTGTGATTCATCCTTCCCTGGGTTCACAAGGGATGCCAGAGGCTACCACCCACCCTCTGCCTCCCTCTCGCCCCTCTCTCTTCCCTCCCCTTTCTCTGTTTACACAATCTCTGAGGCTAGGACTGAGCGGCTGGGGGCAGGGACACAAGCCACATAAGAAACTGCTTAGAAGGCTGTGAAAAGAGACTCACTTGATCACAGGAGTTTGAGGCTAGCCTGGGCGACTCCCTGTCCTTTTAAATTTATTTTTAAGGTGTATTAGTTTAACTATAACAGAAAAGTCTACAGACACATACATGGTCCAGCCTTGGAGGCCAGTAGAAATCCTGCTTTTTTCCCTAATGAGCATGAGTATTTTGCCCACATGTATGTCTGTACAGCACTTGCATTCTTGGTGACCGAGGAGGCCAGAGGAGGGCTTCAGAGCCTCTGAAACTGGAGTCACAGATAATTTCAAGCCATCCTGTGGGTTCTGGGACTCAAACTCCGGTCCTTTGTAAGAACAGCCAGTGTACTTAACTGCTGTGCCATCTCTCCAGTCCCCAAGATTCTGTCATTTTAAAAGATAAATAATGTGGGCTGTAATGCACACACCTTTAATCCCAGCGCCAGAAAAATCATGTTGCAGCGCAGAGGCAGAAGCAGGCAGGTCTCTGTGAGTTTATATATAAGAATGTACTTACGTTGGGTGGTAGGGGCGCACGCCTTTAATCCCAGCACTCGGGAGGTAGAGGCAAGTGGATCTCTGTGAGTTTGAGACCAGAGTGGTCTACAGAGTGAGTTCCAAGACAGTCAAGTTTACACAGAGAAACCCTGTCTTGAAAAACCAAAAGATAGATAGATAGACAGACAGACAGATAGATGATAGCTAGATAGATAGATAGACAGAGCAAATAGAATTTATTTCATCATGATAATTCTAGAATTAGTGCATCTTAATTTTCCACTGATGTTAATAGGAACTTGATTCTTCTCTCCAGATTCTTTTTTTTTTTAAAAAAATTTATTTATTATGTATACAGTGTTCTGTCTGCATGTATGCTTGCTGGCCAGAAGAGGGCACCAGATGTCATTACAGATGGCTGTGAGCCACCATGTGGTTGCTGGGAATTGAACTCAGGACCTCTGGAAGAGCAGTCAGTGCTCTTAACCTCTGAGCCATCTCTCCAGCCCCTCTCTCCAGATTCTTAATCATCTGGGATCCATTATCAGGGAGAACAGGTAAACATAAAATCAGCTTAGCTGATCTGGGTGTGGGGCCTCATGTTCATTATCCCAGCATGCAGAGGCAGAGTCAGGAAAACCTCTGCAAAGCAAACACCAGCCTGAGTTACTAAAAAGACCTTGTCATAAAAAAAAAATCAGTTTGACTGATTCTGACTTGAATTCAAAAAAAAAAAAAAAATTACTGCAAGCTGAGAGTGGTGGCCAGGACCTGAAACCCCAGTGCTCAGGAAGCAGAGAAAGGAAGACTGCCTGGGTTATGTAGCGTATTCCAGGTCTGCATGGGCTATGGAGTGAGACTTTGTCTCAAAAATATCAAAGAAAGGGAAGGAGAGGAGCTGGCTGCCGTGGTACAGGCTTATAATCCTAGCACCTGGGAGGTAGAGGCAAGGATGACTAGGGGTTTGAGGTCAGTCTAATTTACATGAGATTGGAACCCAAACTAAAAAAAAGAACAAACCAAACCAAAGAGAGAAATTAAAAAAAGAGAGAGAAGAAAACAAACAAAAAGATTACGGTACATTCTTGTTTGTTCATAGTGAAGGCTGAGTTTTACTGTCTGGTTACATTTTGACTCCAGCTGTTCGTTTCAAATACTCACTACAGGTCTTATGGGATCTAATGTCTTACTCCACGTTTTTGCTCCCGGACTTTTCTGGTGATGGGAATTGAACCTAGGGCTTAGTGAATGCCAGGCTAGCTCTCTACTACAGAGCTGAATCCCCAAACCCATTCTTTTTTTCTAAATATGGCTTGTTGCTACTTTTTGGGGAAGGGAATCATTGAGACAATGTCTTCATATAGCCCAGGCTAGCCTCAGACTTGCTATGTTGCTAGAGATGGTATTAAATGGAACCTCCTGCCTCTACTCTGCTTTGTTACTCCTGATCTTACATAGTTTGCTACCTCAGTGTGCAGCCCAGGCTGAGTGTGATCATCCTTACGCTTCGGCCTTCCAAGGCCTGGAATTAAAGGCCTGCCCCAACCACAACAGGCTGTGCAGTAATTTTTTGTTTTATGTTTTTGAGAGTCTCACTTATGTAATGCATGCTGGCTTAAACTTCTATGTAAACCAGGCTAGGAACTTACAGCCTCATAGGGAATTCTCTTGCCTCAGCCTTCTGAGTGCTAGGATTATAGGGGATATATATATATCCCCTATAATATATAATATATATGTTATATATTAGAGACAGGCTCTCACTATGTAGTTCTGGCTGGTCTCAAACTATGTAAACCAGGCTGGCCTCGAACTCAGAGACCTGCCTGCCACTGCTCATTGGAGCTGGGATTAAAGTATACGCTACTATGCTGAATTACCCTTTCAGAGGGGTTGCATATCAGATATCCCACATATCAGATATTTTCATTATGATTCATAACAGCAGCAAAATTACAGTTATGAAGTAATTTTTATGGTTAGGGAGTCACCACAACATGAGGAGCTGTATTAAAGGGTCGCAATCTTAGGAAGGGTGAACCCCTGCTCCATATGCCTGAGCATCAATGTGGAGGTGTGTGCACCTGAGTGCAGTTATCAGCCTGCAGAGGGCAACAGATGTGGCTCCTGAGAACAACACGCAGATCTCTGAAAGAGCAGTACAATGAGGAGCCATCTCTCTAGTCCAGGGGTTTGTTTGTTTGTTTTTCAAGGCAGAGTTTCTCTGTATAGCCTTGGAACTAGCTCTGTAGATCAGACTGGCCTCGAACTCACAGAGATCTATCTGCCTTCTGAGCGCTGAGATTAAACATCGCCACCATCTGGCCTAGTGTCCTACTTTTTTTTTTTTCCATACATTGTTTTGTTTTATTTTTTCCATTCAAGAACATAATTAAAGAAATAAAATTTTTACCTTTCTTCCCCTTCTCCCGGTCCCCTCCCACTACCCCCCCTCCTCCCTCCCCCTTCTTCCTTGAAAGAGGGCATGGTGCCCTGCCCTGTTGGAAGTCCAAGGCCCACCCCCATCCCTCCCGGCCTAGGAAGGAGTGCAAGTGTCCTACTTTTTAACATTAATGGGCTGAGAGAAGGCATGGGTTGACGTAGATGAATTGAAGGGTTTTTGTTTCTTTCATTCCTGCCTTGTGTATGTTTTGGAGGTCACCTAAGACACTTCCCTCTATACGCTTGTCTTATTTCTTGCACCCCTCTGCCTGCAGCTCCCATTTCCCCCTCACCTTTCTCTGCATTGTGCTCCATAGTGGCCAGGGTCGCAGGGCAGCTCGCAGCGGGCTCCGTGGAAACCAGGAGGGCAGGAGCAGTGGCCAGAAGAAACGCTGCATTGGCCTCGCACACACTGGCACCTACGGCTACATTCAGGACCCCACCAGCCCTTTAGGCAGATGCAGTCGCCAGAGTCCTGTCGGCAGGGCGAGGTGTGACAGTTGCACTTGAAGCCGCAGCGGCGGCCCCACCAGCCAGATGGGCACAGACAGGCTCCGGTGGCCTGGTCACAGCGCGCTACTGGCTTGCATTGGCACGGGCGAAGACACGTGGATGACCACCAACCGGGATCGCAGTGGCACAAGCCCGTCTTTGGGTCGCACTGTCCGTGGGGGCCGCAGGTGCAGGTAAACTCACAGAGTCTGCCCCAATAGCTAGGCTGACAGTGGCACACACCAGTGGCTGGCTCACACTGGCCACGCGGATGGCAAGGGCAGGTCTCACGGCAGTCATGGCCCCAGTACTGGCCTGGGCAGGCTGTGAGGTTAGGAATGGGAGATAAATGGGTTCAAGGCTGGGCACAGGTCCTCGCCCTGTCCCTTCCTCAAGGAAAAGGACAGGGGCCTGCTCTTCAAGAGCCAAGGACAGACCTTGGGAGCATCTGGCAGTCTTTCCTCCTGGGATTCAGTTCATTTCTGGCCCCAGATTCAGATGACAAAACCTCTTGCCTTAGCCTAACCTCCATTTTACATTCTAGAACACAGATCTTGACTTTGACAGTGATGTATTCAGTCTCATAAGTGGGTGGGATTTCATTCATGTCCCTTCCCTTTCCCTGCTGAAGTGTCCCCCTACCCCTGACCATGACTGACACCTGGATTTGGGGTAGAAGATGCCCACCAGGATGGCAGGAGAGGTCCCTTCCAACCCAGGGATTCTTGGTACCTTTCTCCCCCCACCCCAAGACAGGGTTTCTCTGTGTAGTTTTGGAGTTAGTCCTGGAACTCGGTCTGTAGACCAGGTTGGCCTCGAACTTACAGAGATCTGCCTGCCTCTGCCTCCTGAGTGCTGGATTAAAGGCATGTACCACTGCCCAGCTTGGTACCCCTTCTTGAAAGTCTAGTTCTAGGCTCTTTCTACTCAATTACGAGGAAGTTAGTAGGGATCACAGACTCATGACCTCCTGCCCACCTCTTTATTTGTCCTGACTGAGAAGTTTAAAAGTGAAGGTAGCAGATAAACAGGGTTTTATGACTGTGGGTAAAATCCAGACCACCCAGGGCCCTCCTTAGGTCACTGCCCACTTATGAACCCGTTTCCCAGAAGGGTTAAATTTACATCTCTGTTTGCTTTGCCTACTTCCTGCCCCTCACCCAGTTCTGCCCAACTTCACCCAGCCACCAAAACTCACGGGAGCTGCACTGGGCTCCGAAGAATCCAGGTTTACACCGACAGAAGCCTGGCCTCACGCACACCTCATCTTTTCTGCAGGCATCAGGCCCCTCACAGATGGCTGAAAAACACCCCACCCAGGCTGGAAAGGACTGGGACACACGTAAGGGGCATCCCTGCCCCTCTCACCCACTCCTGGGGCTCTGCTCCCTTCAAAGTCATCCTTTTAATGCTGGAGAGTGGTATGTGTCATAGGGTGGACACTGGTTCCAGGGCTCAGGAGGGGAGGTAGTGTAGGAAGGGTTGTTACTGGGTCATAGCCTTCCTTCCCTTGGCTAGGGGCTGACTGTCCTGCTACTTCCTTCCCTTGGCTAGGGGCTGACTGTCCTGCTACTCACGGATGGTGCATTCTTGATCTTTCTGCCTCCAGCCTGGGCAGCACTGGAACTCAGAGGGGCTGTAGGGCAAAAAGGGGACAGCAGGTCCCCATAGCATGGGTCACTAATGCTGGCTGAGGTGCGGTAGTCTTTCCCAGCCCCACTTAGAAAATTTAGCCATGATGTCACAGTCTGTAGTCATAGTACCCATGTTCCCAAGCCCTCTTTTTCCCTTCCCTGCCCTTCCCACCATCTGCCCTGGCCATCTATTACCTGCCAGGCTGCCCCTCAGAGACCCTTTTTTCAGGCCCATAACCTCCTACCCTCCTCTTTATTTTCCAAAAGGACTCAAGCCTAGTTATCCACATCTCTATCAGCCAGGCTCTCACAAGACCCACCTGCTGCCTCTACAGACGTGCTGGCCAGTTGGGTCCAGTGTGGATCCCTGGGACCCCCGAGTCCAGAGCAGCAGTAGGGGGACCACCAACCCAGGCCCCATGGCAGCCAGTGGAGTAGGAGGGCCTGGTTTGATCTGATCCCCACAGCTCCCAACCCCCTCCTGTTTCCTCTCAAGGCTTTTCCTGAGGAAGCCAGCACAGAGGGAGGGCTGCTACGAGGCACCTCCCTGAAAGGGCAGGCAGCAGAACATTCAGAAACGAAAGGGAAATCAGTCGATGATGAAGTCTGAAGCGGTTTAGCCTAGAGGAGGCCAAAAGACTGAAGTCATAGGTTATCTAAGTATCAGAGACAGGCAAAGCGGTGGGGTGAGGGTGGGAGCCATACTCCCAAAATAAAGAGACATTCTTCATCCTCAAAGAGGAGCCAAGAAGACCCTGTAATGAAGCATCACCATGCCTCTGTTCCTGGCCAGGCTGGGAGGTAACACAGACCACTCACAGAAGAGAGAGAGAACCTTTTTAGGGGTGTTATGGATCAACGTTTTATTGCACTGGTTGCATGAGCCTCAGGGAGGCAGGCAGCCCTCTGTCTCACAATGGGGAAAGTGGAACTCAGAGACACCTTTACCTCTGGCTCTGAAGTGTGGGACAGAGATGTCAAGAAAGGGAGACAGGCTGAAATCCCATCACGCCTAGTGCAAGCTAGGTAGAGGGAAGCCTCGCCCTTGTTTGAGGTCACACATCCATACACAACCGGAACCCAAAGTTAGTCCTTTTGTGTAGCTGAAGCCCTCAGACCACAACGGTCACTGAAAGCAGAGAAGGACTAGTCAGGAGTTGGGGGCTGGAAGGCTGCCCACAGGTTCCAGGTGGCATTGCTGTGGGGCCTCTTCTCCTTCCTGTAGTCTGCCGGGAGCTGTGCTGCTGGTCTCAGCTTCAGGGGTCTCAGTTTCACCCCGATACCATAAGCTAAAGCTGGAAGGAAAACCAAGAGAGGTACATTGAGTCAGGAAGACAAGAGATGCCACTGAGGTGGGCTGAGGGGAGAGAGAGGTGAAGAGGGGGCTTTGGAGGAGAGCGGGTGGTACAAAGTCACAGGGATAGAAGGCACTCAGGGAAAAGAAGCAGGAGGGAGAACAGGGCCAAAGGCAGAAAAGTAGCAGGGAGAAGAACCAGGCAGGCCCCTCCTTCACCCTCCTCCTGCCCTCCCCTCCTCCAACATACAAATTCTGTATTCTGGATCCAGGAACCAGGGGAGCTTCTTCCTTGTCATTGGAGAGCAGGAGCCACGAGTCATCCTCATCATCACTAAGATAAAGAGATGTGGGGTTTAAGGGATACTGTGAGTCCGGCTCCTGTGGAGGACTTTAAGGAGGTCAGGGGAGGATGGAGTGACTGGAGAGGCCTCAGGGCAGAAGAGGGACACCAGATACAGGACATCTTGAGGGCTTCACTTTATAGCCCGGCAAACAATACCCCTTCACAAGGCTGCAACCACAGCTTCCTTTAGTAAAGAGATCCAGCCAAGGAAACAGAAATGAATGCAGAGAAGTGGCATTAGCAATTTCCTCAGCAGGATGGACAGCAGCCAGGACAAAGGGGAGCAGCAGGTTCTGGAGGGAAGGACGACAGCTGGACAGCAGGTTTGGTGAGGTGTAGGAGGGTATAGGGAGGCTGGCTCACTGGGCGCAGGAGTAGAACTGCAGCAGGCAAAAAGGTTCGTTCAGCGGGTATGGAAGCAGGGTCTTACCTACTCTCTGCTTCCTCTGGTGTCCCTAACATCTTGGCCTTGATCTTCTTCCGCTGTTTCTTGACTGCCACCTTCATGGCTTCAAGTAGAAGCCCAGGGACCCGGTGATCTGAGAGCAGCTCCCTAAAGAATGGGGTGGGAGGGGAAGAAAGTGGGAATGCCAACAGTAGGTTCCATCCAGTACCTGAGCGCTGCCGTTTCTCCTGGAAACACCCGAGGGCTCTCTATTGCTAACACCTCCGAACTGAGCTTAGGCTGCCCTTTCTCAGAATACTTCAGCCTACTGCTTCGGCTTAGTGACCCTTGGTGCTGCCCTGTTTGAATGAGATTCCAGAAGGGCAGGGACAATGGAATTTATTTCTTCCCAGTGCCTGAGCAGGACACTGGCAAATGTCACTGCTGACCCTATACATGATCCAAAGGATGAGGTGGGGTGACCTGTAGACCAGGAACAGGCGTCCTGGCTTCCAGCCCCTCACCGCTGGAAGTAGGCCAATTCCTCCTTGAGCAAGAATACGTTGGCTTTGAGCTCATTCCGCTCCTGAAGGATCTGCTCAAGCTCCTCCCGGGTGAAGCCACATTGAACCGCCTCTGAAGGGTGCCCTGGCTGCTGCTGAGCATCCACCTGTGCAAGGTCAGACATGGTCAGAAGGTAGTCACTCTTGGCCCTCCCCTAAACCCCAGTGCTCACAGTAATGTTAGGGGAAGTGTCTGGTAGGAAAACTTAAGGGACAAGATGGCTGCTACAGAAGGTGGAGGACTACTGCTGCAACGGAAACTCTGTAGTTTTCGGACTTCCTGCGGACCTTTTCTATACTGCATGGCACACCCAGGCCGGGCCCACCAAGAGCTGAATGCTGTGAACTCTGGGATGTCCTGACTCCGCTTCGGCTCTCACCCGGTCATCTAGGGTTGCCGCTTCGGGCTTCAGTCTCTGTTCTTCAGCCAGCTGGCGGGAGCCATCCATAGCTATTTGGCGCTCCCTCTCCCGATCCTGCGCCGCCCTGAGTTGGGTCTGCACTGCGGCCAGCTTGTACCGCAGCTCCGAGTTGACCAGCAGGAGGCGCTGCAGCTGCTCCTGCAGCTGGGGGTGGAGCGAGAGAGCTAGCGGGCGGGGCTCAGCAGCCGGTCACAGCCCCGCCCACTCCGCTTGCCCGTCGGGCTCCGCCCTCACCGCCTCAGTCTCTTGGCTTCGGCGCATTAGATCTCGGCTTTGTGCCCGAAGCTCGTCCCGCTGTCGGTCCGTCACTTCCTTGAGCTGTCGCAGCAGCTCGCGCTCCTCTGAGGATGGGGTGTTCTTAGCACCGGTCTCCGGGGTGCCAAAGGCCCTGGTGCCCCTAGCTCACTGTGCTCGGGCGGAACCCGCACTCACCCTGCGGCCCTGAGCCTAGCTCCCGGCGGAGGCGCTGGTTCTCCTCGCTCAACCGCCGCAGCTCCAGTTCGGCCTGCTGCGCGGACACCTGCAGCAGGGGGAGCCAGGGAACTCGGGGTTAGGGCCTGCCGGCTGCCCGGGGTAAGAGGAGGAGCCGGTGACTCACCGAGTCCGGCGCCGGCCCCACGGCAGCCTTTTCCAAGAGCTCCAGCGCCCGCACCACTAGTGGCACGAGCCCAGCCGCTGCGTCGGGCCCGAAACGGCGTGCCAGCTCCTGCAGCTCAGTGCCCAGGGCCCCTGCTAGATGGTACACGAGCTCCGCGGCTGACCCCGCGCCCACAGCACACCCCTGGTTGGGTGATCCGGACGCTGCCCTCCTGGACTCCATTTTTTCTCTCCTAAGGCCAAAAGCCGCCCCCACCCTCAACTGGGACAGGAACAAGCCAAACAGTTCCGGCCCAGGAAGTTTAGGGCCATAAGGGGCGGAGAAGAAGAGACAAGGGAGGAGCAAATGGGAAAAAGGCCCTGGGGTGGGAGAGTGCCCTGCGCCCTTTGAGCCCAGTTCTGGTCCACCTACAAGGTCACTGGATACAGGACAGCCAACTTCCAAGCAGGTATCCAAGAGCTGAGAACCAGGGCTCTAAGTGGTCACTTTAGGAAAGCCCTCCCCATAGCGCCTGATACAGGCTCCGCCCCTGGTCTTGGCTGCCAAGCTCTCCAGAGAGGTGAAAGATTGAAGGTCAGCAAACAGCCTCTACCGGATTGCAGGCACAGCCACCGAAGTGCTTGTTGCTCTATCAGGAACAACAAAGTTTACAAATGGACAAGGCTGGACTACAGCTACAAGACCACAGAGTCCTAGAAGCGATGTTAAAATAGGTGGGTTTCGGGCTGGAGAGATGGCTCAGAGGTTAAGAGCACTGGCTGCTCTTCCAGAGGTCTTGAGTTCAATTCCCAGCAACCACATGGCGGCTCACAACCATTGATAATGAGATCTGGTGCCCTCTTCTGGTGTGTACATGTTAACAGACCATTGTATGCAAAATAAATAAATAAATAAATCTTTAAAAAAAAAATAGGTGGGTTTCCAAGTACAGAGAAACCAGCAAATATGGCCAAAGTAGAGTGTGAAGGCCAGACCCAACTCAGTCTAGGGTATATTCAAAGCCCTGACGGCGGGTGTGTGTGTGTGTGTGTGTGTGTGTGTGTGTGTGTGTGTGTGTGGAGTACCTTGCTGTGAATTGCCCAAGCCAGTCCCCAGAGTTATCAATACCCAGAATTTGAACTCTTAAGAGCAAGAAAATAAAAGCACTCCTATTTATACAAAATTTATTACATTTTGTTCAGAATTAGTCTATCAACAACACAAGCACAAAACACAAAGGGGCCAGGCTGCTGAATGTCAGCAGCTTGTCTGTGGGGAGGGTCAGAGGTTCCAGCCTTTGGGGAATCTGAAGCAGAAGGAAGCAACAAGTAACTAGGCGTAGAGATCCTCTCTGTCTGCAGAATAGACCTCACCCTCCTGCAGGAGGGCGAAGTTGAGGAAGTGGGAGGGCCTATGGACCTCATGGTAGAATTCCTTGGGGTTTGCCAGCTGCAGCTCATATTTCATGTTGGGGTCATGCCGAACACCTTGGAGAAGGGGAAACATCAGATGTTAACAAGGTCTCCCTGTCTCACCCTTGGGCAGTCAGATCCCAAGAGACAAGAGTGCTGGCTTCTGTCTCCACCACCATCCCGTCTTCCCGAGCCTTCACACACAACCACATACCCATAAAGTTGTAGTTCCAGGAGGACTGGGCAGGAACCATAAAGAAGCCGAGGAATCGGTCTGACAGGAGCATCTGGACCCTCTCGTAGTGCGAGGGCAGGTAGCCTTTAGGATTGTTGCCTTTGTCAGTGTTCTGTCGGCCCCACTCATAGCCACTGGGGGTCAGCTTGTAGGCTGTCAGTGTGCAGGAGCCTGGGGTGAAGCTGGGGGGGGCGGGGGCGGAGGAAAAAGACAGGTTGAGCGCTCAGGCCACTAACTAATCCATGTCCTGACCTCAATACCTCCTATAATAGCTCCACTCAAGGAGGCCCACACCCACCTACAGGTGATGATAATTGTCTTCTCGCCATCCCAGGACGGGTTGTCAGCCATGATCTTGGCATGAGTGGTGACATCTTGGGGTGATAACTGGGGAGACTCATTGGGCTGAGTGTGGATCCAACCTAAAGGTTCCATCTCCTGCAGGTAAAGAGCAATAAGGAGTGGTTCAACCTATCTGCAGACAAATGTCACCGTCAGGGCAACACTGCAATAAGTTCAATTCCCAGGCTCCAACACCAACACAAACCTTGAGGTACTCATGCTGGGGCAGCTGGCTGGGCAGGTGCACAGTCTGGTGAGTGCCCCACTGTGGCACCATCACAATACAGCGGATCTCCTTCACCTGAGGATTATCTGGAGGACTCACCCCATATAGGTATCCTGCAATCTAGAAATGAGGGGATCAGAAACTATTCTCAGTACAATTCAGAGTGCCTGAACTTCTTCCCATTCCCAAGAAAACTGTGGGTTTTTCAAAATACAGTCAAAAAACGTTGGGACAGAATCATCTGGTAACTTGGTCAAAATGTTACACATAAACCCCATCCCAAACACCCCCATGATCTGGGAGAATCAAATTTGGGTTATTTGGTTTGGTGGCCAAGTACCTCTACCTATTAAACCCAGAAGGTCTTAAAAATTATCATTGGAGTTGGAGAGATGGCTTAGTGGTTAAGAGTATTGGTTGCTCTTCCAGTGGACCTGAGACAGATTCCTGGCATCCACACAGTGGCTCACAACTGTCTGTAACTCCAGTTCCAGGGCACCTGACACTCTCTGCTGCCCTCCACAGGTACTGCATGCATATGATGCAGACAAAACACCCATATATATATATATACACACACATACATATACATATGTATGTGTGTATGTATGTATGTATATAGGGGCTGGAGAGATGGCTTAGTAGTTAAGATCACTGACTGCTGTTCCAGAGGACCCGGATTCAATTCCCAGAACCCATATTGTGGCTCACAACTGTCTGTGACTCCAGTTCCAGGGGATCTAACACCCTCACACAGGCATACATGAAGGCAAAAACACCAATGCATATAAAACTAATTTAAAAACATTTTAAACTTTTTGTTATTCTGTACATGTATATAAGGACTCATGTGGCACTGAGTGAGTGTGAAGGTCAGAGGACAAGTCTGTGGAATAGGTTCTCTCCTTCCACTTTTACAGGGCTCTGCGGAATCAAACTCATGGTGTCAGGCTTGTGGGAAGTGCTTTAACTTCTGAGCCAGCTCACCAGCCTCAGGTTGGTTTTCTTTCTTCTCAAGAAACTGAACTCAGGGCCTTAGAGCACGCCAGGCAAGCATTTTGCTTTCTCTATAGTATTTTTCTTTCCCTTTAAATTTGTCTCTCTCTCTGAGACAGGGGCTCACACGGTAGCTCTGGCTATCCTGGAACTCACTATTCAGACCAAGTTGGCCTCAAACTCACTGTGTCAGAAGAAAAAAAGACTGTCCTCTTCTTTTTGTTTTTAACTTTATTATTATGTGTGTACCTATAGATGACTAAATGCCACGGTATGTATGTGAGAGTCAGAGGATAACAATGAGGAGCTGGTTCTCCACCCCGCAGTGGGATTTGGGGACTTAACTCAGGTTTTCAGCTTTGTGCAGCACACTTTCATCTTCTGAGTCATCTGTGGCCCAAGGACAATTTCTGGATTTTTATTTTAAACTTTAATCATTTACTTATTCAGTGTATGCATATGCATGAATATACATATGTGTCACACTGGAAATGTGGAGGCCACAGGACAATTTACAGAAGTCAGCGCTCTCCTATCATACAGATTCTGGAGCTCAAACTACCAACAGACTTGGCAGCAAGCACCTTTACCTATGGAATAATTTCGCCAGCCTGACATTTTCACACAAGTCTAGAATGGGTTTTCATTTATTTCTTTAAGAAAGTTTCATTTGGTAGCAGCTGGACCACAGAAGCTGGCTCAGAGACCTGTGCTACCATATCAAACTAAGACAGCTGTCTGGGCTGGTAGTGAAATCTAGCCTTTAAACTCACAGCACCTTCTTGTCTTGGCTGTCCAAGTGCTAGGATTAAGGAGCGTACAACTCTGCCCAGCTGTGTTTGATGCTGTGAAAGGTTTTCTCAACACTAAGATTATCAGTATTTTCTAACAGTTTAGTATTTTACATCCATAATTTTACTCTATTTAGATTTTACTTTTGTTGAGTGGTGTGAAAAAGGACCCTACTCTTTCCTATTTCAATATCATAAAGTATGCAGCAATAAGATCTGACTATGTACATATATTAATCTAGTTGTTATTTTCTGCCAATAAATTCTACTCCAATATTTTCTCTTAATTGTCATAGTTTTGTGAAATATTTTGATACCCTCTTGTTTGTGATGTCTCTTTTTCTCACTTTCTTTTTCTTTTCTTTTTTTTGAGACAGGGTTTCTCTGTGAAACAGTCCTGGCTGTCCTGGAACTTGCTCTGTAGACCAGGCTGGCCTTGAACACACAGAGATCCACTGTCCTTTTCAAGTTACTCATTCATCCATTGAGTCTTGAAACCAGCACCTCAAAGTTCCTGGAATTATCAAGTGAAATTTAGGCACAGACTCTGTGAGTTCAAGGCCAGTCTGGTCTACAAGAGTTAGTTCCAGGACAGCTAGGACTGTAGGACTGTTACACAAAGAAACCCTGTCTCTAAAAACCAAAAAAGAAAAAAAAAAAAAAAAGAAATTTAGGTACAGACTAAGTGGGCTCACAATACGGTCCCGGTTGTGTGTTTACTCACTTGGGCACGGAGATCAGATATGCAGATGAACTTCTTAAGCACATTCTTGGGAAGAATGTAAGTATACCCAGTCTCTTTGATGTCATCAGATGAAACATAAATGTGATTGGTCCGTAGATGCAGGTTGGCAGCAGAGATGGCCCTAAAGAACAGAAAGAAACGTCAGCATTTTAGCCCAAGCACATCCAGCACCATCAAGGGGCCTGTCCATCCAACATTCTTGCCCTCCACAGTACCTGACCCTCCATTCAGTCTTTGACGAGAAGGTCTGGGTTTCATAGTTGCTAGTGGTGGAGGTGATAATCTCATCGCCATGTTTGTTGACAGTTCGAGTCTGCGTGGCAGTGAGCTGTGACTGTTCCTTGGTCTGCTTCTCAATCTCAGCTATCTGCTGTCGCTGCTGTGACGGTGCTGAGATCTCCATTCCTAGGATGATGTCTCGGATTTCTGATTGTGTCAGGGATGCCACATTCACGCTGTGGGGACACTGTCAGTTAAACAGGATCCCTCCCCCTAGTCACTTTTGTTTTGATGGCAAAGTAGAATTGGGTAGATAGGACATACTTTGCCAAGATAATCTCAACAATTCTTTAATTTTTAATTTTAAATTTATTTACTCTGGGATATAGCACAGTGCAAGTATAGAGGTCAAAGGACAACTTATGGGAAGTTTCTCCCCCCTTGTGGCTTCTAGGGATTGAACTAAGGTCCTAAGGCTTGGTATCCTTTAATTGACACTTCTAAGAAAGGCATGACATGGGGATGCAGTGACACTCTGAAGAACCGCTGCACCCCAAGCAGTGACACAATAATGCACATGTACTTTGAGCTAGTCAGCATCTGCAACTCTTACTTTTCTTCCACAGAAACTGCCCCAACACAGGACAACTCTCAAAAATAGAAATCCCAAAACGGGTGCAGTGAGACACATCAATAATCCTGCACTTGGAAGGTTAAAGCAAGAGTATTGTTGAAAGTTCGAGGAGAACATGGGATCCATAATGAAACCCCGACATAACAGAAACCAAGGGAGTAAGGAGTGCATTTATTCAAAATGGCATCAGTAACTTCCACTGAGAACAAGTGGTCAATAGTGAGACTGCATATTGACTACATTTCTTCCTGAGCACCTCTGAGATGCTGTTTTTCTTTTGAGATAAGACCTCATGTGGCTCAGATTAACCTCTTCTAACTCATGTACTTGAAGATAACATTGAGTTTCTGATCCCCTTGCCTCTACCTACCAAATGCTGGGATTACAGGCATGCATTACCAAACACAGCTAAAAAAATCTGAGAAACTTCTAAGCTTAAAAGTTCCAAACCCCAGAACCTATGTCCCGAGCAGCCTACCTTGCCCCATCCACATTGTGGCACCTGGCCCCTCCCCACTCACTTGTTCTTCTTGCCATAGTCCGCCAAGATCAGGTCCTTGAGCTGTACCTCCACCTTGATCCACTCCTCGTCAGTCAGCGTGGGCCAGATGTGGTGTGGTTCTGTAATAGTGGTTTTGTCTGGCTTCAAGATCACCTTTGCCCGATCATTGTTCACATGCAAAGCACGCAGAATCAGGATGAGACGAGAGAAAGCCTAGAAGGAGATGTGGAAGAAGATGGAGATAGCAGCATTGTGGGGGTTCTCCTCCTTACCATAGCCTCACAGCAAAGCAAACATGATCTCCAAATTCTTCAGGTGCCAAGCCCTCACAAGTCAAAAGAGGTCATTGTATGCGTAGCTCAAGAACTTGAAATGATCTCATCAAGGGGCTTGTGGAGAACCCCAAGACACAGTATCTTCTCCTGGAACCAATTCCACCCCAGAGAGACCCTCTTCCTAAGGTGCCAAATTACCGTGTAAGATGAGATAGTTTTGAGCCAGTCATCGTAGAGGTTGAAGAGAACCATCTGGGGTTCTGTGGCTTTAAGGATGAGATCCCCAAACTTCTCCACCTTGAGACAAGCCTGGAAGGGGAGCTGGAGCTCTGATCCTTTGATCACAATGTTGGGGAAGTCCAGCAAGTGTACCTAAGGCAAAGTCCAAGGTCAGAGCGAAAGCCCAGAGGGCTCAGGCCTACTTCCTTCTACTGTGTCCACCTCTCACCTCCAATGGATCCAGCATGCCCTTCCTGGTGACAATGATCTGTTTAGGCTGTTCCTCCACAGGCAGAGATCGGATCAGGGCAGCCACTTCCTCAGCTGTCTTCCACTTGGCCAACTAACAACCAAAAAAAAAACAAAACAAACTGAGTCTACCTTCTTCAATTTACTAGAAAAAAAATCCTAATCTTGAAATAAACTGTTTCAACAATGAACATGAAAATGGTTACAGAACTTATTAATTAGAAAAAGGTACCTAAATGCTTAATAATGAATTATAGTTCAGAAACAGCAAAAGAAAACAGGGGCCAGAGCAATGGTCCATAGCTAAAGAGCTCTTACAGAGGACCTGAGCTTGGTTCTCAGCACCCACACCAGGCAGTTCATAACTGCCTGTAGCTCTAGTTCCAGATTCGATTCTCCCCAACATGCTCCTACACTCACACATAAAAATTAAAACAAAGGGGCTGGAGAGATGGCTCAGTGGTTAAGAGCTCTGACTGCTCTTCCAGAGGACCAGGGTTCGATTCCCAGCACCCACATGGCAGCTCACAACTGTCTGTGACTCCAGTTCCACGGGATCCAACACCCTCACACAGACATATATGAAGGCAAAACACCACTGCATATGAAATAAATTAAAAAAAATTAAAACAAAATAATATTTATTCTTAAGAGACATGATCTCACTATGCGGTCCTGACTGGCCTAGAACTTAATATGTAGATCCGGCTGTCTTCAAACTCACAAAGATATACTTACCTTTGCTTTTCAACTGCTAGGACTAAAAGCATGTACCACCATGCCCAGCCTAATAAAATTATTTTCAAAAAATATTTAAATAAAGCCAGGCAGTGGTGGCACACACCTTTAATCTCAGCACTTGGGAGGCAAAAGCAGGTAGATCTCTGTGAGTTCAAGGCCAGCCTGGTCTACAGAGTGAGTTCCAAGACAGCCAAGACTTTCACAGAGAAACCCTGTCTCGAAAAACAAAACAAAAAGACAGAAAAGAGATATTGTGGCTGGCTAGGTACAGCCCAGCCAGGCATCAAATGTCCAGGAAGCCAAAGGGTATGGGGTATGCATTCCCTTTATAAAGATGGTATTTGGTTGCTCTCTCAGACAGAGAATAGAGGGAGAAATAAGCTTTGGAAACAGAAAGCCCAGTATGGAAGTAATGAAGGCCTTCACATGCTTGGACCTCCTCCAAGGGAATATTTCCCTGGGGGTGGGGAACTGAGTCACTGAGTCAAGTGCTTGCCAGGCAAGTATGAGGCCAGAGTCTGGATTCCCAGCACCCACTTCAGTGTCAGGCACGAGCATGTGGGCCACTCACAACCCTGATGCTCAAGAAGCCAAGTAAGTGGACAAGCTCTGAATTCAGCACAAGTTCTTCATGGGTAGATTCACACAAAACAGTATCTCCACCTCTTTGTATGGAGCCTGCCTAGCCTCAAATCTATGGCAATCCTCTTCCCTCTGCCTCCTGAGTACTGAGATAGAGGCCACCACACCCAGCAATGCCATCTTTCAATAGAGAAAAAGGTATTTTTTTATCACGCCTTCCCCTTAGCCCTACCAAGAATGAGAGAGCAACATTCCATGGCCTCACTATCATGTCAGCTGCTTACCTGACCCAAACGCTTCTGTCCAGCCCACACAGATGTGTGGATTATCTTGAGGAAAAGCTGCCCCGTGCGTGGGTTAAAGATGAAGATGGCCCCATTGATGGGTTTGGTTGTCAAGTTCCCCTCAAAGGTCTAGAGAACAATTATATTAGTTAACATGGATGAGCCATAACCACCCTGCCTTCATCCACTTCATCCACTCTCCAGGCGTCTGAGGCCTGCATGCCCACACTCACCTTGTGGATAGTCACTCTATAGACATTGGTGTCATCCACAAACCAGATAATCTGGTTAGAGAAGAGTTCACCATAGTTCTGGGAGGACAGATAAGGCTCAGTGGGCTCCGATGAATACAGCTGCAGTCCTTTGCGTATCCGCTCACGTAACACATACAAGGCAGGATTTGCCTTCATGATCTTGGCCATGGCCTGCTGTATCAGAGGCTTGCTGCCTGGAAACCAGTTTCCATAGGCACTGTAAGGACGAAAGAGTCACAAGAACTTAAGCACAGGCAGAAAGCCCCAAGAAAAAGGTGAAAGTACAGCAAAGGGACAAAGCCAGTTGCCCAGGCTTATGTGATAACCTGCTAACATATGGACATATGACGAGATGAGTCAGTCAGTGACCAAAAGATGAAACCTCATCTTAGCCAGGCAAACTAAAACTGGTATAAAGGGCTAATGTGTAGGGTGTAGTGGCACACACTTATAGTACCAGCACTTGGGAGGCTGAGGCAGACAGCTCTCTGTGAGTTTGAGGCCAAGCTGGTCTACATAGCAGGTTCCAGGCCAGCCAAGGCTATATAGTGAGACTCTGCTTCAAATAAATGACACAAAAGTACAGGGCTAATGGAAAACCCATGCTTTTGAGCCCTAACTCACCTGTGTAGATTGTAGGCCAGGTCAATGGCAATAAGCACACCTGTGGGTGAAGGGTAGATACTCATGTTGTCTGTGGTATAATCCAGGAATTTGGCCCGGGCATAGCGCTCAATATCGTGGGAATCATAGTCCCCCCAACGTAACTGAATGTCAATCCAGTACTTCTGTGTAGTTGTACTGTCCATCACATCCCTAAGGCAGAAAAAGTTTAGGTTTCCAGGAAACCACAGCATAACCAATGTCTCAGAATCCTAAAAACTCCCAAACACTGCATCTAAATCTCAAAACCATCCCCTCCTCATTTAGGATCAGCAAGATCCTTAGCTGCACAGGGAAGCCCTGTGTTGAAAACCAAAATAAAACAAACAAACAAAAAGGTCAGTAAGACCCTAAGCATTCGGCAGATCTGATTGTTGGTGATTACAGGGTAACACTGGCTCCAAGTTTAAAAGAATATAAGCAAAAAGTTGGGAACAGTGCCTACTCTTGTAGAGCATTTTGGGGGCTGAAGCAATAGGATTATAAGGTCAAAGCCAGAATAACAAAACAGAAAGGCAGGACTAATCCCTTAAGAAACATGGCTATCATAGTAACACTAAGGTTCCTGGGTACCTCAAGCTGAGCCACAAAACACTTACTTGGAGTCTGCCAGCAGTGAGGGCCGGGAGACATTCCACTTATAGGAAGCAAAGAGTAGTATGTCAGCACAGGAAGAGTTCATCTTATAGGACTTTCGGGGATGAATTGTCTCCTTCTGTACTGTCTCGATTTCCAGTGCATCCAGTTCCTGGTCAAAGACCTGAGGTAAAGAGGGAAAGATTGTACCTTATTATAGAAATTCACTTACAGTGAGAGCTGACAGAATTTAAATGAGGCAGTAAGAGTCTAATCCTTGGTGTGTCCAGGACAAATTTCCCATATTCAAAAAAGCAAGCTGGCTGGGCATATGGTGCATGCTTTTAATCCCAACACTTGGGAGGCAGAGGTAGATGGATCTCTAGGAGTTTGAGGCCAGCCTGGTCTATATAAGGAGATCTTGGCCAGGGCCACATGGAAATATTTTGTCTCAAAAAAATCAAAATAGCAAGCTGATGTGACTCTGTGATCTCTCACCCTCGACTGCAGCCCACCTGACATAAGTCCATCACAATGCTTTCATGGATCTTCTGCCACAAGTGAGCTCGGAATATCTGGATGAGAGAGATCTTCAGTGTGGGGATCTTGCCATGCATGAAGATTCCTGTCAAGTCCAGCTGCACCTGAAAGCCTACATATACCTGCCAGGAAAGAGAAATGACATTAGAGACCAGAGAACATAGGAGGCCAGTTCTTAGGACAAAATGAAGGCAATAGAAACACCTTTTTCTTATCTCCCATGTGTAGGACTCATACTCACATTGGCTCGATTGATTGTTGGGGACCACCAGAGGGTGAATCTACGATTAGGAATCTGGTTTAATCCTGATCGCTGAGCATTGGTTAGCTTCTTCCACTTCATGGATTCCTCAAAGCCACTGGCTTTCTCCCTGAGGAGCAGAGGAACCAAATAACATGATGCCCGTCCATCTCCCAGAGATGGTCATGCTCACAAGGATGACCGAGAAGCAGCAGCCCAGTAAAGGAGAGCAGTGAGGGCTCAGGAGGCTGTGGTGAGTCCTATGAACCAGAGTCCTTACCAGAACAGGCCTTCCCAGGTAGGGAAGTAAGTGCCCTTGAAGAGAGTGTGCTCCAGAATGCCCTCCACACCACCCAGGGCCTGAATCATGTCTGTGCGGTAGTTGTTGAGGTTCCAGAGCTTGCCGTCATGCCGCTGATGTGTCCACCAGAAGGGGTTCTGCTTCAAAACCTGGATAACGAGGCAAGAACGGTGAAGCTTCTGAGTGCCTACCACCCTAATGACAGGGATGCCAAAAGCTATCCTGATTTGGTGATATCCACTCCATTCTCTACCTGGTACTGCTTAAAGTCAGTTCGGACACGCCAACCCTTATCATAAGCCAATGTGTGCCGGTCCTTCTGGAAGAGGGTATTGATCCGTGGAATGCCTCGATCCCATGAATCTTCTAAATCTTCTAAAGTCAATCGTCTGCCAGAAAAAATGAAGTCAAAATCCTTTCTCATGCAAAGAGAAATATTCAACGTTCTTTGGCCAAGGATGAGCAAAATCAGTCTTAACTTCTCAAAATATACTCTGCCCATGACCTCCACATAAGACTCACAGTGTTAGGACCCAACCCCCTGCCCTTAGATTGGTACATCTCCTGGTTGCCCACCTGTTCTGAGCAATAGCCTCCTGTCTCTTGAGTGCATACTCAGCCCAGACGCGCTGAGAGTCAATGAACTCACTCTCCCATGGCTGTATGTAGCGGTACAAGTTGGGAATCAGTTGGTCTTCTTCATGACTCATTCCTGAACGGAAGTGTGTGATACCCACATCTGTTTGCTTAGACCACCTGATTTGGAAAATCAAGACAAGAGATAAAAAGCAAAATCAAAAGTAATGAAATACCCACTTGTCTCAGAGTCTAAGAAATGAGACTAACATGAAGGTTGTCAAGCAAGCTCTACCTGAGATCAGACTGGGGGATGAGCACGTGGCCCATTGAGAGCATGCCAAGCCCACCCAGCTCCTTAGGGGTGTAGAACACAACAGGGGGGAACCGACTTGGCATCTTGGAGTTCAATCCAATCTTGATACGTGTCTGGATCTTGTTTTCACACTTTACCAATAAGTCTAGGAGTTCCTGCGTGTTCACCACAGCCTCTCGAAAATATGTCATAAGGCCGATGAGAGCTGTATTCCACTTATTCACAATCTAAAGTTCGTGGGAAAGAGTAAATTCCACATGAGCAATGCAGGCCTTCCAGATCTAGTTAGTTACAACCCTAGTACAAGAAAGCATTAATCTTAAACTCATTAGTAAGTAGAAAAAACAAGCGAATAAAAAGATGAGATACTAACTAATACCCACTAGGATAGAAACAATCGTAAGAGAGAGATGATTGGGACACTTTGATGGTTCCATGGGTAAAAGGACTGTAACCAAGCCTAAAGACGTGAGTTTAATCCTCCAAATCCATAGTTGAAGGAAAAAAACCACTTCTACACGTTTCTTCTCTAACCTCCATGAGCACCCTGTGGCACCCTTCCCCCTCAATAAATGTAATACAAAATGTTTCTTAGTGCTGGGCATGGTGGTGTGTGTGTGTGTTTTATTGATATTTATTGAGCTCTACATTTTTCTCTGGGTGGTGTGTGTTTTTAATCTTTGTCTCAAAGAACAAAGAATGAATAAATTAATTAAAAAAGACAAAGAAAGAGAAAAAGAGAAAGACAAACAGAGAGAGAGAGAGAGAAGACGACGACGACAAAGGCGGGAGGGATGGCTCAGTGGTGAAGACCTTTTGTTTTCTTACAGGGGACCCAGCACCCACATTATCTGTAACTCCAGTTTCAGGAGATCCCATGCCTTCTGACTTATGTGGGCACCAGGCATGCACACGGTACACATATATTCATCTAGGCAAAACACTCATGAAATAAAATAAAATGTAAGGAAAAAAATAAGACAATACAATGAAAGCAAAGTGAACGAAATTTCACAAAATTTTTCATCTGTAATAATATACTGATACATAAAGGAAAAAACACTGGATTTTCTTAGAATAAGCTGTCAAACTTCTATTTAGTGATTTCAAATACACTATCCCTTTGAGACGAACAGAAACCTGTGGTGATGATCAGATCAAAGAAGAAAACAGCAATGCTGAATGCAGAAGGAATTAATCAGGAAGGTGACCTCAGGGTCTTTACAAAGCAAAGCTGTCAGACTATATATAGGTCTATCGCTCTATTTTCCTGAACTTCATCAAGATCTTGTTTAAATGGTTCAGCCTGTATTTTAATCAAGAATTATGACCGAAGAGAAGGGTCATACTCATGCTTGAGCTAAATGTATCGTACACACCTAAAGCAAGAGCAGTGGCACCCAAGGTGACATCATGACTCTAACAGAATTGGAGAGAATGGAAAACAGACAGCGAAGGATACCTGCAGTCTCAGCTATTTGGGAACCTAAGATCAGTGGGTCACTTGAACTCAAGACCAGTCTGGACAACATAGGAAAATTTTAATCTCATAATATGGGTCAGTGGCAGAACACTTGCCTAGCATAGGCACGGCCCCAAGTTCAATCCTCAGCATAGCATAAAAAACTGAAAAGATAAATTGGCTCAGTGGAGTTAAAGGTTTTTGATCTCTCTGACCCCACACGGTAGAACACTGACACCTGCACGCTGTCCTCTGACTTTGTTGTGGCATGTGTATATTTGTGAGCACAGACACAACATAAATAAAGAAGAAGGGGAGCTTTAAGGTGCATTCACCGCCAGCCCTCCTGGAAATTTTCCTTCTATTAACCTTCCTTGGGGAGGGGAGACAGGGATTAGAAGTTTTCTGGTGTGGTTGTGTATGACATACACACCTGTTGGTAAGAGTATGTATACACATGTATGTGAGGGAACATGTATATGTGGAGGCCTGAAATCAGAGTCAGGCGGCTTATACCTATAACCCCAGTTCTTAGGAAGCTGAGTCAGAAGGACAAAGAGTCTTCAGTGCCATCCTGGGTTATAGATAAAGCTCACCTCAAGCAAGCAAACAAATAACAAAACAAAGGAGGGGCGTGTAAAAAAGTTCAAATCCAACATTATGCTCTAATAATCTCTAATAAAAGCTTTATTGGCTTACTTTATGCATTATTTCATTAATTTTCACAAAAACCCTCTGAGCTACAACTATGGTTAGCCTCCCTTTATAGATAAGGGGTAAAGGGCAAGGGTGGAGGACATGCCTGAGGTCAACAGAGTCAACAACACAACCTGACACTAGATTGTGCTTCACCATTGCGAAGCATCTCCCTCAATTCTTAGTCACCCCTCCAATAGGCTCTGAGCAGGGCAGAGACAGGAGGATTGCTGGAGCTCAATGGCTTCCAGTTGAGCCCCAAACTCTGGGAGAAACCTTGCCTCAAAGGAATAGGAAGAGGGTGACAGAGCAGCACAACCCCCACCCACCCACACCCACACGCGCATCCTTTACAGGAGGGACAGCAAGAATGGGAAGGAAATAAAAGGTAATAAGAGAGCATTATGGGGGAAGTAGAAAAAGACAAGATCTCCTGAGTAAACTGGGAGCATGGGGACCTTGGGAGAGGGTTGAGGGGGAGAGGCAGGGAGGGGAGCAGAGAAAAATGTAGAGCTCAATAAAAATCAATTAAAAAAATGAGAGAGAGAGCAATATGGTTACAATACATTGTACACAAGGAAATCATGCAAAAAAAAAAAAAAAGGAAGAAAGAAAAGCGAATAAAAGTAAAAAGCCAAAAAAACAAAACAAAGGCCTGTTTTGACAGACGGCCACTCTCGGAGGTTTCTAATCATCTACTCCAGTTCTGGCAAACTGTCCTTACTGTCTCCACTCACCTCCCATAAAGTCACATCCACACCATCTGGCTTCCATCCCAACTATTTCTGAAATAGCTTTAAGGTCACCAATGACGTCCTAACTGCCAATTCCACTGGCTCCTATTCAGTCCTTCTCTAACCAAACTGTTCTTAGGCAACTGATGTTTGTAAACACCTGCTCAATTCCGGACATCAGTTCCCGACAGCCTCGACTCCCACATCCCAACACTGTTGGTTCTTCAGTGTTTCCCATCATCCTAACCTGCCCCTCGTCTTCTCACTCTCTGCTCTCCCTGGCAGCCTCACACACCCTTGAGCTCTCAACCTTTACACCAACCTGGGGAGTATGTATCTCAGGACATGTTTGCTTCTAACAGAGGGAATGTTACTGGTATCTGATGGGTAGACATTGGGGGTAGTGCCAAATAACACACATAGAAACTCCCACAACAAATCAGCTGGCTGAAAATGTCCATGTCCACAAATATTTAACATTATTTTAGTCAGGTGTGTTAGAACACACCTGTAATCCCATCACCCAAGAAGAAACTGGGCATAGCAACGCATCCCAAAGACCCAGCTACTCCAGAGATGAAGGCAGGAGGAACACTTAAGACCACAACCAGCTTGGTAACACAAGACTCCACTTCACCATGGGGATACAAAAGCCAGGTGTGGTGGCTGGTGGACACCTGCATTCTCAACAAGTGACAGACTGAGGCAGGACAGCTGCCTCAACTTTGAGACCCTATCGCAACAACCCTCTTCCCATAAATTAACAAGCCAGAACTGACATTCTAAGCTATCAAACGGTAAAGAATTATAAAATTAAAGAGGTTAGGCAGTGGTGGCGCACACCTTTAATCCCAGTCTTGGGAGGCAGAGGCAGGCGGATCTCTGTGAGTTCAAGAGGCCAGCCTGGTCTACAAGAGCTAGTTCCAGGATAGTCATGGCTACACAGTGAAACCCTATCCCAAAAAACCAAAACCAAACAAAAACAAGTCTAAGGGAAAATGCAAAATAGATACTTTTGTTCAAATTAAAAACTTTTACTTTTGCCTTAATCTAAAATCATCAAAATGAAATACATCATCAAAAACCCACAGATGCAGATTGATAAATTCTTGTACTGAATTCTCAGAAATAAAGCCCAACTGAAATAGGCGGTGGTGGCGCACGCCTTTAATCCCAGCACTTGGGAGGGAGACAGGCAGGCAGATCTCTGTGTCTGTGAGTTCAAGGCCAGCTCTGGTCTACAGAGCAAGTTCCAGGACATCTAGGGCACAGAGAAACCCTGTCTCGAAAAACCAGGAAAAAAAACCAAAAAAGCCCAATTGAGCCAACACTCTAAAGTTGCCATCCCATAAAGCATGGAAATTAGTATATTAGGCAAAGCTGGGAAAGTGCAAGCTCCAACCACGGAGTTGAAAGGAACGAAGGACGGACCAGGAATGGCAGGGAAGCTGAGGCCGCCACTTAGGGTCCTACATACCTTGGTAAAGGTGGTGGAACCAGAGGCCATTAGAATCTGACGCACTCGGTTATGGAAACGTTGCATCGACTCATCATCCACACGCAGGAAACATTGCGCTGTCCTCTCCTTGGTAACCTAAGCCACAAAGTCAGTGTTAGCTTGTCCCAGAAAAGAGGGCCTGCGACATGATTACAGCAGGCAAAGGTACTTACTATCAAGCCTTACTTCCCGAGTTCAATCCCCAGAACCCACATAGCGGAACTGACTATAAGCTGTCCTCCAACCTCCACACAAGTACCATGGCAATAAAAAAAGGTGAAAAGCTGACATGGTAGTGCATGAATTTTACCCCAGTACTCAGGAAGCAGAGGCGGGCATAGATCTTGGTGAATTCAAGGCCAACCTGGTCTATATAGAGTTCCAGGCCAGCCATCACTATACAATAAGACCTTGTCTCAAAAAATAAAAATTAAAAAAAAGGAAGGAAAGAAGAAAAGAAAGAAGGAAGGGAAGGGAAGGGAAGGGAAGGGGAAGGAAGGAAGGAAGGAAGGAAGGAAGGAAGGAAGGAAGGAAGGAAGGAAGGAAGGAAAAGAGAAAAAGGGACAGGTGGGCATGGTGGCACATGCCTTAATCCTAACCTAGGGGAGTTGGAGACACATATCTCTGACAGGATCAGGGCCAGTCTGGTCTACAAAATGAATTCCAGGTCAGCCAGGGTTACAGAGAGACCCTGTCTTCACAAGCAAGGATTAACTGTGATCACCACGAAGCTCAACCCACCCAGAGCTAATGGAACTGAAAGTGAAAGGTATGACTGTTCTTCACCCCACTGACGCCACAGTTAAAGGAATAGTGAGACCATGTCCTTCCTAGACTGTACCTCATTCTGCAGGTTCCAGACCCCGTCCTTGTGGGTGAACTCTTCATAGCTGGTACGACACTTAGGCAGGATGCGGCACTCAAAGCCACACATGTTGAACAGCAGGTTGGGGTTGTCTTTACTGTACACGGACACAAAGCTGTTCTCCCACTGTACCGTAGTCACTGATCGTGGCAGCCGGTTTTTAATGTCCCAAAACACTGCCCGACCCCTGTTACAGAGAACATATAGGCAATTCAGGCTGTTGAAGACATTTGCATTCAAAGACCAGACAGAAGGTACCCAATAGGCCTATATTTCTCCTACCCAAGACACAATCTCCTCAATATTAATTGCTTTCTGAATCCCTAGGACTGATGTCCTTTTAAATCCTACAAACCCAACTGAGACTCACAAGTTGACATCATGTTTCATGAGGCGCATGCGGGCATCCCGGGGCCAGCATTTCTTGTTATTGTAGCCAACAATGTTTTCATTGTTGGGGTCTGGATGCTCTGTCAGGTAACGCTGGATCAGATCCCGAGCCTCATCTGCTGTGAACCTACACAAGGTTAAGACAAAGTACACTGCTGAGTACGCCAGCTCCATAGCTGGGGACCCTATGCCACTCTAGACTTCATTTCACTTTACAGCCCCAACTCAGCAATTAGACAACTAAACTACAAGAGCCACTTCACAGACAGGACACGCTTCAGTATTCTGCAGGTTACAGGATCTGTCCATGTTCTTTACCTGAAGAAAATATGAATGCGATCAATGTATCTACAGAAGAGTCGGATTGGGTGCGCAGCCTCAGTGGCTATGTCCTGGAAACTGAGAAAGTCATTTGGCATCTGAGGAGGCCCAGCCATCTCACTGGCCCGGTGAAGTCCCAATACAAGCAAATCCATCACTAAGCCATAATACTGCACAATGAAAGAGGCAAATTGCAGGCCTCTGATGATCCCATATGAATTTGTATGGTTCATGTCCTAGAAAAAAGAAAAAAAGAACCACAACTCTTAGCTATAGCCAAGGCTGGCTGTGTTGCAGGTGCTTCAGGGTCCAAGGTCCTTCATTCTCCCTCAGCAAATCCTAACTCAACGGGTCAGACAAGTTAACACGTTTTGTCGCTACTTGCTCCAAGACTGACCTTATAGTTAATGACGACGTTGTTCTTGGCTGTCATGTAGTCAGCTATGTTGTGGTCCACAATGAGCCGTAGCAGCCTGTTAAGCAGGGTCAAGTCAATCTTTTCATACATTTTCTCAAAGCGGGACTCCAACATGACATTGCACTCGCCCTCACTGGTCTCCCACACATCCTGCAGGTTATTGATACCTAAAAAAAGCAAGACAGAGCTATAGTAGATTAGAAATTCCTTTCCAGGTCGAGTAACTATAGCAGCTCTCAACACATTCCAAAACTCTCTACCATTCATCCATCTATCCATCCATCCTGATTGCTACAAGTGTCAGCTTTGCTCAACATCTACACTACTCTTTTTTTTTTTTTTTTTTTTTTCGAGACAGGGTTTCTCTGTGTAGCTCTGGCTGTCCTGGAACTTGCTTTGTAGATCAGGTTGGTTGTCCTTGAACTCATAGATCTGCCCACCTTTTCTTCCCCAGTGCTGGTATTAAAGCCTGCGCCACCATCACCACCAAGTAGTAGTATTCACTCTTTTTTTAAAAAAAGATTTATTATTTGTTCGTTTATTATGTATACAGTGTTCTGCCTACATGTATCCCTGCAGGCTAGAAGAGGGCAACAGATCTCGTTATTGATGGCTGTGAGTCACCATGTGGATGCTGGGAATTGAACTCAGGACCTCTAGAAGAGAAGCCAGTGCTCTTAACCTCTGAGCCATCTCTCCAGCCCCCTAGTATTCACTCTTATGCAAAACGAGTAAAACGAGTATGCAGCCTAGGTTAAGACTTTTTATGTAGAACTCAGTTCACCCCTTTCTCTGCTGGATGGTTAAGTCCAGCAAAACTTTACCTTGGCACCACTTGTAAACAAGCAGTGGAGGTGGTTCTGTATCAGCAGGCTTGATCCAGGGCGGGAAAAGACGGCGTTTATCTGCTTCATACCACAGATACTGGTCCAGGTAGGCATCAGTTATTTTTTCCAGGGGTTCCACATCATACACTGGCACCAGGTGGCTATAGAGATCCATAAACTCAATGCCCACCTATGGGAGAAGGAACCTGGCTCACATCAATTCACCTAGCCAACCTGGCACCCTCTAGATGCCAAGAATAAATAGCACAGACCAAAAGAAAGTTCAGGGAACATCTCACTCACTTCTTTAAAGGCTCTCTGCGTGAGGAGGTGACGCTTGATGCGGGACAAAGCCTCATGGGGGTTGTCGTAGGCTTGCTCGATCAGACCCAGCTCCTCCCTCTGAGACTGGTTTAACCTAGACTTCACACTGACAAAGCAAAAGTAAAGGTAAATAAGAACCCAGAAGATGCTAAACCAGAAAGGACTATACCTTTTTTGGACTCTGACCACATGTCATTCCTCTGTTATCCTCCCAGCAGGAATCCTCCCAGCCAGTCCTCACCTATAAGCTTCCTTGAGGCGCTCCAGAGCCAAGATGAGCAACTTAGTATCGTGCTTGTAGGAGAGTGGAGGGAATGGGATGGGAGAGAATCTACGGCTTTCCAACCAATGCACAGTGGTAGTATACACTGCCACTGCTTCTTCTGCTGTAATGTAAGGCCCATCCTGCAAGGTGAACATGAATTTAGTCTCCCACTACCATCCAGATGCATGATCCCCACTCTGCAGCCACCCTTATCACCCAGCCCTCACACCCAGCCTAGCCGGCCCAACCTTCAGGTAATTGTGCTGCCGCTCCTGTTCTGCCTTCAAGTACAGGCGGGTGAGGCGGCCCAGGTTCTTTTTGCAAACAGTCTTATCTACAGTGGCCCCACGGCGGATTCGTTCACGGTTGTAGTGAGCAGTATTGGTCCACCAATCAGCCTTGGCCTTAACATACCGAAGAATCATATTCTCTATAGGTGTTGGCAGTCCTGGGACCTGAAAGTACAAACACAATGAAAAACGGGAGGAGCACAGGGTTTCACACTTGTGTCGTAGTGTAAAGGCAGACAGATCTCTTGAGTTTGAAGCCGGCCTGGCCTGCAGTTACAAGTCAGCCAGGACAACACAGTAAAACTGTTCCAAGAAAGGAGGTGTTGGGGGGTGACAGTCCTCTAAGGGTACACTAAACCTAACCTCAGGAAGATGAGTGCCTATGCCTACCTTCCAGGGAATGTTGGCCTTCCAGCAGCGCCAGGCTTCACTGAGGTGCTGCAGAATTGTTCGGGCCTTGTTCTGTTTGATGCCCTCAGGCATCATGTCCAGGATATCATGCATCACAGCTGCCCTGAGCTCCAGGTCGAAATGGGACTCCACTCGCTGCTTTGTTACTGTCTTTGCCACCCCCTTTGAGTGACGACCTGGAAGGGAAGGGATGGCCCAGAGATTAAACTAGTAAGTAGTAACAAGTGTCCACACGCACCACACATGCAAAAAAACAAGCGACTTCAGTCACAGCCATGCTTCCGAGGAATTTCTGCTGCAAATGCAGGATAGCTCAAATCTCACAGAGCAGGCCAAGAACCAGAACATTACCAGAACAGAAACGAACTTAGAAGCAACAACAGATGACAAATGCCAACAAAAAATGCGACAACAGGCACACCTGATCTACCTTTGAAGCAACAAGACAATGTGAGTAGAGAAAATCACTCACCTTCAAACTGCCGGGCCAGGAGGTTGCCCAGCCAGCGCTCTAGCAAAGGGGTAATTCCACGCATAAAAAACAGCCAGACTCGCCAGCCAGCAGCCCAGAAACCACAGCCAGGGCCTTTCCCTACAGGACCCTACAGTAAATCAGAAATCAGGAACATAAGTGAACAATTCTTTTAGGAAAAGATAGAAAAGTAGGTAGAGCTAGAGAAGGAAGAGCATTTGTCAGGCTACTGAGGGACAGGGTAAATGCTCTTGAGTCCTCAAAATCTCGAACAGGGAAGCACAGGAGAACTTCAGGGCAGAAAGTGAAGCTCCTGCATGGACCAGTGGAAGGTCTGGGGGGAAGCGCTGAGATTCAACGTTTAGTAATGACATAGTCAAGAGATTCTCTCCAAGGAGGTTCTGGGAAAGAGCTCTAACTTCAAGGAAAAAGCAAAGAGCATCTGAGAAGGCAGGCAGTGAGGGCAGGCTCTCACCGTGTTGAAGCGGTAATAGATGAGATGCTTCAAGTCCTTACACATGCGGATCTGCCGCATCAGTTTGTATTTGTACCGATACATGCCGGTCAACTGCCCCACGTGGGCAAATATATACTGCAATCCATCTGCCAGCTGCAATAAAATCACCCGTCAGACTTCGAGCCTGAGCTGGCTCCCCAGCCAGCTCAGGCTTCACCCTGCCTCCCCATCTAGGCAGAGGTCTGGGCAACCTGGCCTCACCTGGAAGGCATCTACATTGCCCAAGCGATACTGCACATGACTATCCACGACCAGCTTGGTTAGACGCAGTACTTCCCGACATAGATGGAAGGCATTCCCAAAACGAGATTTCTTTCTTTCCTAAGAAGGACAAGAACAGAAAGAACCATTAATACCAATGAGCACAGAAGGAGGTATGGCACAGTGCCATCCACCCCTAAGCCCAGCAGAGCCCAGAGGTCTGACAAAGGCACCTTAGTGGTGAGTGTCTTGACAGGCTTCAGGTTGAAGTTATAGTCTAAGTGCAGGTAGTTGAGGTTCTTCCGGTGAATGAGAAGGTTGAGCATGTTGTAGCCCTGGCGGCAAACCTGCAGCCCTACCTCCACCCAGTCTAGTTTTGTGGATTGAAAGAATTTGGTAGCTTTGAATGAGCGGAAGAGATACCTGCGTGAGAATAAAGAACAGAGTTAAAGCTGGCATACTGACACTTTACGATAGAAGTTGAACAGGGGCCTCCAGCACCTTACCTCTTCTTTTGGGCTTTGGGAGGCCGATGCTTGAGGGCATTCAGCACATAGTACTTAAGCAGCTTCTGATAGGAGACTCGCACCTTCACAGGCTGCCCAGCAGGACAGTGTTCCCGATACCTGGTTAAATAAACCCATCAGAATTTTGCCTCCCTCTCCTTACAGACACTCTGGGAAAGCCTGCGTGCCCACCCAAACAGTCTTTTCTCCTATGTTATGCCTCTACTACCAGAGCCTTAGGTAGAAACCTTACCAGTTCTTGACAAGGGGTATATCCAGAGCCCGGCGGGTACGACCAGAGCGTAAGTTAAAGGGCCGTGGTGCCCAGAGCAGGGCAATGCCATTGGCTGTATTGTCTGTATAGAGGGGTGTATCCTTCAGGAAGGGCTCCACAAACTCTGGGAGTTCAAATTCCTCATCATCATCGGGCAGTGGTTCCTGGCTCTAAAAGAGAAATCCACGAGGATTTATTTTCCACTAAGTGCAGCCTTGAGATGAGCAGAAAACTCTCTGAGACAAAGCACAGTGACACACATGCCATGAAGACTGGGATGCTTGACAAGAGAAGTCCTAAAGAGCCTGGCAAAGGAGGCAAGGGAGCAAAGAACAGACAGAGAAACCCAGGAAACCAACCCATCCGCTTACCACTCACTAAAAGCCTCCCAAAGGAGCTCCAGTACCATACAACAGGAGGTGCCCACTGTAGTTAGTTCCCACTAAACTCCAATGAGCTCAGGGAATAGAGCCTGAAACTCCAGCACTTAGGAGGAGGCACAGAGGAAAGGACTGAGAGTGCAAGATCAACCCGGAAAGACACAGTAAATTTGTGTCCAAAAATAAAAGTGGGCAGAGGTTGCTGAGAGGCAGAAACCCTGCCCGGCATGCAACAGACCCCAAGCTCAATCTTTAGGACTCTCACTTCCCCACACAAAGCATGTGACTTCCTCTCACCTTGACTGAGTGTCTGTGAGAGATGGGGTTGATGAGAGGATCAAAGTAGAAAGCTGGCAAATCAGGGTCCTCAGTCTTGATGAACACAACGTTAGGAGTGTGGTACCTGTAAGGAGAGCAAGAGTCAAAGTTCTGCTCTGGCCCAGACCAGAAACCAACTTTCTCCTGTCTAACTGCTATGTTCCAGGCATCTTACCAGGTCAGGTGGACATGGTGTGGAAGGTTGTTATACAGGTAAGGAAAAGCAATCTTGTACTCAGTACGAATAGGCTGACGGATGATGATCTTATTAATATCATTGAACTCATTCCAGTCTTCATCCCTAGAACAGGAAATTAAATGAGTAGTCTAGTTCCATTGCTAGACAAGGATCTTAAGGCTAAAGATTAGATTTCAATACATACAAAGTGCTTAAAAAATTGACATTCTCGCTGGGTGGTGGTGGCACACACCTTTAATCCCAGCACTCGGGAGGCAGAAGTAGGAAGATCTTTGTGAGTTCGAGCCCAGCCTGGTCTACAAGAGCTAGTTCCAGGACAGGCTCCAAAGCTACAGAGAAACCCTGTCTTGAAAAACCAAAAAAAATTTTAAAAAATTAACATTCTCCACAACTTACTGTAGGTTGATGTCTCGAACAAGAGGTTCAAATTTGGGTCCTCCAGGAATGGCCATATTGAGTGCCTTAGAGGTAAAGAAGGCCTTCAGATCAAACAGATAGAAGTAGTTGTCATCCACCAAGTCAGTCAGAAGCTGATTGGCCAATCGGTAGAGAGTGGACATCATAGGCAGTGTAAACTGCCAGCGTTGGTAAGTGGAACCATTAACATACCTAGGGAAAAGATGGAGGGCCCATATCAAGTAGGCATTGATCCAACCCACTTACCCACCACCTTCTCACAGGATAGTTCCAATAGTTCCACTCACTTCCTACTGTCTCTCAATGGCTGGTGGTCATAGAACCAGTCCAACACAGGGGCATCCTCCTCAGGGTCCAACTCTAGCTGAATGGCTTCCAGTGGCTCAACATCTAAGATGTTGTCAGCGTAATCCAGGGGCGGTTCCTCGTCATCAAATGGGGGGAAACGCATCCTCTTGAAATGCCTCCTATCTCTTTTCTCTCGACGCATCATGATCCACATCGATCTAGAAGGCAAGACCATTATACAACAGTTTCTACCCACGGCTCCTCAACTGTCACTGCCACCACCCCTAAGTACCACACGCCCCACCATCCCCCACCATACTTCAGCCCTTCTCACCCCCACTGGGAGATGTAAACAGGCTCAATAACCCAGGGAATCTCGTTGACAAAGGAAATGGCCCCAGTGATGTGGTAGAGAACAGGCACGTCCCGAATCTGCTCCCACGGCATGGGCATGTTCTCCAGGAGCTTGAGGACTGCGTGAGGCATGTACTTCAGGGCTCTGCAACGTGAGTAAGGGGACCATTAGAAACGATGACCCTTGCTGAGTGCCACAAATGATCACACGTTCCACAGAAAATGCTGCCGTATAGTCCAAAGCCCCAAGCTAGGACTCTGGTCCTTCATGACTAGGAGTCCTACCTCCCCACCTCAAAATTCACTAGCACCACTCTCCCTTTTAAATGTCTTAGTCCCGCCACACTGGACTCAGCCTCTATAAACCAAGCTGCCCTTTATGTGAAAACCAACACATTCACTGTACTATACTGCAACCATCTGTCTCTCATCTGTCATGCCACTAAATTGTATGCTCTTAAAAGAAGAGAAGATCAAGTTTGAGGCCAGCCTGGTCTATGGCATGAGTTTCAAGAAAGGTTCAAAAGCTACACAGAGAAACCCTATCTCAAAAAAAGGAGAAAAAAAAAAAGAGGACCAATACTGTCTGTTTGCAGCTATATTCTGAGCATCAAGAGCAATAACAATAGTAATAAATAATGTTTGATGTTTGTTGTTGAGACATGGTCTCACCATAGGGCCCTGGCTGGCCTGGAACTCAGTATGTAGAATGCTAGATTCACCTGCCTCTGTCTCCCATGTGCAGGGATTAAAGGCCTGTACCACCACATGTTGTTTTTAAGGAAGCATCTCATGGAATAGTCCAAGTTGGCCTCGAGCCTGTGAGTCTCCTATCTCTGCAACCCAAGTATCAGGATTATAGAGGCGTAGAGGCATACACTCCCATGGCTGGTTAGGAAATTATTTTTGAAATGAAATTTCCAAGGTTTCCCTACACCAACTCACTAACAGGCCAATTTTTTGTATCTAAATGGAATGCTAAGAATCTCTGCAGCTTAGGGTTGAAGAATTAACAGTGGTAGAGAAATCCCAGGAACTAAATGCCCCAAACCCCCAAGTTCTGGTGACTGGAAAGTTAAAGGCAAAAAGAGTGCATAAAGTGTCTTAGTCTGGGCGTCAAACAGTTCAGCAATAGCAGGCATTTTACAATGACATTAGCAGGCAAAGCAGAGCAATGGCATAGGTAGAAGATGTGAATCATATCATGGAGTCTCAGTGGTTCTTGCCTCACTCTTATAACCATCACTATGTACAGTCAGGAGCACGGTGGCGCACATCTTTAGTCCCAGCACTTGGGAGGCAGAGGCACAGCAATCTCTGGGTTCGAGGCCAACCAGTCATGGTCTACAGCAGAGCAACATAGGGAAACCCTGTGTGTGTGTGTGTGTGTGTGTGTGAGAAAGAGAGAGAGAGAGACATTCCAAATGATAGTCCCTCTATCCACCACTGTTAATAAGGGGAAAGACACCAAACTCCACACGAAATTATCCCAGGATATTGCTTACCCCAAATAGACTCTTTTGTCATGGCGGAACTTCCTGTTGGTCATGTCTCCATGGTCTCGAATGATCTTCCTGACATGTTCTGGGGGCATGTCTTCCTTCTGAGCATCCACAAACCCAAATTTCCGCTTCTCTGCATAGCGCTTGGCCTGCAACTGCTGCCATTTTCGAGCTATAACGACACCTCGGTTTTAAAGGGCTGCACACCCTTCCCACAGTTACACCCACTCTTGCCCCTATGGTAACTCCCGCCATTCTTTGGCACGGATACTCCCTGCAAAGCATCTTGCCATTTTACTCCTCCCAAACTACCTGACATTTTTTCTAAGGACGTTTAGAAGGGAATGCTAATTCCTTCACTGTAAAGCAAGCTCCATAAAGGGTGCTCTCCAAAAAGGGCTTTTGTCTCCATTGCTATGAGACACACGCGCACACACTAGCTCCTGCAAACAACTGGTGCTTCCAATCTGTCAGTGATTTGACTAAATAAAAAAAAAAAACACGGCTAACAAGGAATCGGACGCCCGATGATCTGCCTACTGAGGATGAAGGGTACCCGCCTGCACGTTCCGGCCCGCGCGCGCCGTTCCCACTCGTCCCGTTCCCACCCGCCCCTCACCTTTCTCCTGCAGCTTCTCCTCTGACATGTAGTCCGGCAGCGGGGCTAGAGGGCCGGGAACCGGGTTACCCGGCCCTCGGTAAGGAAACACTCCGGCCATGCCGGAAGAATCTGGGGAGGAGAAGGAAGCCAAAACTAAGCCGCTAGGCCCGGGCCCACAAGGGCCAAATGGAATGCGTCCGGAGCCACCTGGCCTGCACGCCGGGCGGGCTGAGTGCTTGCAGCCGGGGCCTGACGCTGCTCCTCAGCCCACTCGTCCCACCCGACCGTCTGCAGCCCAGCCTCGGACGCCCGCCACCCACCTGTCGCCCCTCACTCAGGTAGCGGCTCGGCCAGCAGAGCAATGGCGGAAAGACGACGTCTGCTCCGCGTTCCCAACTCCAGGAAGTGCGCAACCGGGTTCAGAAACTCACCCAATAGGCACCGAGATGCTCTGATGGATTAGCGAAAGCCCCAATTGAAATTGCAGCCCGAGCCAAGGGGGGCGGGTCTAAAAGTGGATATCTGGGCGAGGGGTGTGGCCAGGGTTGGCTCGCGCCCCGCCTTCCGCCAGTCGGAACGACTTAGGAAGCCTCTAATAGAATTGATATTTAATTAACTATTGACGTTGCTCCCCCCAAAACCATTACAATTTTAAGAAGTTTACCTACGATGCACATTTTTCCTGTATTTATTCTCATGAATTCAGAGCTGATACGTAGTACTAGCTCCAACTCGATGAATCCTTTGTTCGTCTGTTCAGTTTTTTACACTATCGTTTGAGAGAGCCCACTATGTACTAAGGAGTCAAACAACTCTTGGAAGCACAAGAGGGAAGGCTATCAAGAATGCAAGATCTGGACCGGGGATGTACCTCGGAGGAGGGGGATAGGGAAAGAGATTCAGAAATATAAGGTCTGGGGCTGGAGAGATGGCTGAGTGATTAAGAGCATTGACTGTTCTTCCAGACGACCTAGTTCGATTCTCAGCATTCACGTGGCGACTCACAACTGTCTATAATTCTGATTCTAGCGGATCTGATACCCTCTTCTGGCCTCTGTGGATACTGCACACATGTGGTACCCATAAATACTTGCAACCAAACACCCATACATATAAAATTTAATTTTTTTTCAAAAAGAAATTCATGGTCATCCTCAACTACGTAAGGTTTAAGTCCAGTCTTTGCTACATGAGACCATACCTCAAAAACAAAATAAAAACAGCCGGCGGAGGTGGCACATGCCTTTAATCCCAGCACTCGGAAGGCAGAGGCAGGTGGATCTCTGTGAGTTCAAAGCCAGCTCTGGTCTACAAGAGCTAGTTCCAAGACAGGTTCCAAAACTTCAGTGAAACCCTGTCTTGAGGAAGAGAGAAAGAGAGAGAGAGAGAGAGAGAGAGAGAGAGAGAGAGAGAGAGAGAGAGACTGTGTCAAAACTAAACTAAAATAAAAATCTTCCTTTGGAAGATGGGAAGAGTTAGCCTAGAAAATGTAAAATTTTTTAAAATCTTAGGGGAATTTCATTGATTATATCTTCTCTTGTTTCTCTTTCCTCTATCTGGCAATGATCACTTTAACTCATGCTATAGACAAAAATTAATTCAGTGTAAATTGTGGGCAAAATAAGGGCAAAAAAACTCTTGGAAACATAGGCACAACACTGGGTATGTATCACAGAGTATTTCCCAGGATTGCAAGAAAGGGGAACGTGTTTTAAACTGGCAAAGGTTTGTGGGTAGGAAGGATTTGCCCTAAAAGCAAACGAACAGACACAAAGTAATTCCAGATAGTTGAAACTGCTACGATAGAACTCTTTTGTTTATTTTTCTCTCCCCGATGTTAAAAATTGGACCCAGGACTTGATACAAACTGGAGGTGCCCTCTACCACTAAGCTATGTCCCCAGATCCTAGAGTGAGCATGCAGAAAGAGTATTTTCCAACACTGGAAAGCTGAGGCAGGAGGTAGAAAGCTGAAGGCCAATCTGGGCTAAATTGCAAGACCTTGTTAAAAGAGGGGAGTGGAGAGGAGGAAATGAAAGGAGGTCAGGAGAGTGAAGCAGAGTAGAGGAGGGGTTGGGAGAAATGGGAATGAGAGGGAGGGAAGAAAGGACCGGAGCAAATTTAGGAAGAGAAATTACTCTGTAGAAACAGCAGGCAAAGGAGCTGGCAATGGCAGCAAGTTTGGCTCCAACATTATCATGGTCACTATAGTGAAGTCCTTGTAATGACAGTCACTCCATGTTAGACATCGGTCCATGTTCTGGTAAAGTTCCAAAAGAGTCTGTAGTTTCATTAATATTGTTGTATGAACATCAACTTTCTAGTTTGATTGTCACACTATGGTTCTGTATAAGTGTTCAGAAGCTGGACAGATGGCTCTGTGGTTAACATTACTTGTTGATCTTACAGGGACCCTGGGTGTGGCAGCTCATAACCATCTCTCACTCCAGCTCCAGGTAATCCAACACCCCCTTCTGGCCTCTACACGCACCTGCATGTATGTGGTGCACATACAGACACTCACATGTACACATAAGATAAAAACAAATAAATATTTTTAACAGTGTTAAGCTTTTGTTTGTTTGTTTGATTGATTTTTGTTGTTTTTGTTTTTCAAGACAGCCTTTCCTGGAACTCACTCTGTAGACCAGGCTGGTCTCAAACTCAGAGATCCACATGCCTCTTTGCCTCCTGAGTGCTGGGATTAAAGGCATTCACCACCTAGATTTGATTCCCAGCACCCACATGGTTGCTCACAACCATCCGATCCCAATGCCCTCTCCTGGCTTCCTCAGGCACCAGTCACACAAGTGGTTCACAGACATACATGTACTCAAAACAATCAAACACATAAGGTAACAAAGAAAAAGAAAAAGATTACAAGCATGGCCTACCCAGATCCCTTGCACTTGTTTGTTGAGACTGTGTTCCAGGCTGTGCTAAGGCTCATAGGTGCCTCTGTCTCTGTTTCTGAGTGCTATAAAGACAAGTGCACACCCCATGCTCAGCTCTGCACTTTTTAAAAAGACACACTTAATTCATTATGTATATGTCTGTATATATATAATCTCCTATGTGGTGGCCAGACATGGAGCCCAGGGCCTCTGAATGGAGATTCTGGGGTAGGTTTTCACAAGATGGTGGTGAATTCCTGCTAAGGAGACCTGGTAAACACAGTCTCTTTTTTTTTTTTTTTTTTCCATACATTGTTTTGTTTTATTTTTTCCATTCAAGAACATAATTAAAGATAAAAAAAAATTTTTTTCCTTTCTTCCCCTTCTCCCGGTCCCCTCCCACTACCCCCCACCCCTCCTCCCTCCCCCTTCTTCCTTGAAAGAGGGCATGGTGCCCTGCCCTGTTGGAAGTCCAAGGCCCACC